>JACGCM010000363.1:0-36677 GCA_014058105.1 Kingdonia uniflora
TTTTTACAGTAGCCGCCAAAAGTCAATCATAAAATGTTAATTTTAGTATAGATCTTTTTTCTGTAGCGCTTACAAAATAATCAAAAAATTCAGTCTAGTATTGAACTTCTTTTCACAGTAGCGCCAACAATCCATTGAAAAGCAGGATTAGAATGAGATCTTAATTTTGACTGTAGCGCACACAGGGTCAATCTGAATTTTTTTTCTAGTATAGATCTTCCAATTTACTGTAGCGCCCAAAGTTAATCTAAAATTCTCTTTCTAGTATAGATATTCTTTTTTACTGTAGCGCCCACAGTCAATCAGAAATTCAGTTTCTAGTATAGATCATTTTTTTTTGCTGTAGTGCCTACAGTCAATCTAAAATTTAGAATCTATTATTGACCTTCTTTTTTGCTGCAGCGCCCACAGTCGATCTGAAATTAAGTGTCTAGTATAAATAATCTTTTTTACTATAGCGCCCACAGTCAATCTATAATTTCGTTTCAAGTATAGATCTTCATTTTTACTGTATTGCCCATAGTCAATCTAAAATTCAGTTTCTAGTATAGTTATTATTGTTTACTGTAGCGCCCAAAGTCAATCTGAAATTCAGTTTCTAGTATAGATCTTCTTTTTTTCTATAGCGCCCACAGCCAATCTGACATTCAGTTTCAAGTATAGAACTTCTATTTTACTATAGCGCCCACAGCCAATCAGAATTTAAGTTTCTCGTATAGGTGTTCTTGTTTACAGTAGTGCCCAAAGTAAATCTGAAATTCAGTTTCAAGTAAAGATCTTCTTGTTTACTGTAGCTCCCACAGTGAATCTGAATTTCAGTTTCAAGCATAGATCTTTTTTATTATAGCTCCCACAGGTAATCTGAAATTTAGTTTCTAGTATAGATCTTCATTTTTACAGTAGCACCCATAGTCAATCTGAAATTCAGTTTTAAGTATAGATGATCATGTTTACTGTAGCGCCCACGGTCAATATGAAATTCAGTTACAAGTATAGATCTTCTTTTTAATTGCAGCGCCCACTGTCTATCTGAAATTCAATTTCTAGTTTAGATCATCTTGTTTACTGTAGCGCCCACAGTCAATATGAAATTAAGTTTCAAGTATTGATCTTCTTTTTTATTGTAGCGCCACAGTCAATATGAAATTCAATTTCTAGTATAGATATTCATTTTTACTATAGCACCCACAGTCAATCTGAAATTTAGTTTCTAGTATAGATCTTCTCTATTACTGTAGCGCCTACAGTCAATCTAAAATTACGTTTCAAGTATAGATCTTCTTTTTTATTGTAGTACCCACAGTCAATCTTAAATTTAGTTTCTAGTATAGATCTTCTATTTTAGAGTAGCACCCACAGTCAATCTGAAATTTCCTTTCTAGTATAGATCTCCTTGATTACTGTAGCTCCCATAGTCAATCTGGAATAAAGTTTCAAGTATAGATCTTATTTTTTACTGTAGCGCCCAAGCCAATCTGAAATTCTGTTTCAAGTATAAATATTTTTTAAGGTAGTGCTCAAAGTCAATCTGAAATTTAGTTTCTAGTATAGATCTTCTTTTTTATTGTAGCGCTTACAGACAATCTTAAAATAGATTTCTTGTACAGATCTTCTTTTTTACAGTAGTGCTCAATGTCAATCTTAAATTCAGTTTCTAGTTTATATCTTCTTTTTTACTGTAACGCACACAGTCATCTTAAATTCGGTTTCTAGTATAAATCTTCATTTTTACAGTAGCGCCCACAGCTAATCTGAAATTCAGTTTCTTGTATAGAACTTTCTTACTGTAGCTCCCAAAGTAAATCAGAAATTCAGTTTCTTGTATTGATATTCTTTTTTACTATAGCGCCTTATCGCCAATCTGAAACTAAGTTTATTGTAGATATCTTCTTTTTTACGGTAGCCCCTGCCGTCATTCTGAAATTCAGTTTCTAGTATAGATCTTCTATTTTACTGTAGCCCCCACAGTCAATCTGAAATACAGTTTCAATTATTGAACTTTATTTTTACTGTAGCGCCCACAGTCAATCTAAAATTAAATTTCTAGTATGGACCACAGATTTACTATAGCGCCTACAGTCATTCTAAAATTCAAAATCTAGTATAGATATTCCATTTAACTGTAACGCCCGCTGTCAATCTGAGATTAAGTTTCTTGAATTCATATTGTTTTTTATTGTAGCGCCTACAATTAATCTAAAATTCAGTTTCTAGTATAGATCTTCTGGTTTACTGTGGCACCCACAGTCAATCTGAAATTCAGTTTCGAGTAAAGATCTGCTTTTTTACTGTAGTGCCTACAGCCAATCTAAAATTTAATTTCTGGTGTAGATCTCCTTTTTTACAGTAGCTCCCACAGTAAATCTGAAATTCAATTTCTAGTGTAGATTTTTTTTATTACTTTAGCGCCAACAGTCAATCTGAAATTCAGTTTCTAGTATAGATCATTTTTACTGTAGCGCCCACAGTTAATCTAAAATTTAGAATCTAGTATAGATATTCTTTTTAACTGTAACGCCCGCAGTCAATCTGGAATTAAGTTTCTAGAATACATATTGTTTTTTACTGTAGCGCCCACAATTAATCTAAAATTTTGTTTCTAGTATTGATATTCTTGTTTACTGTAGCACCCACAGTCAATCTAAAATTCAGTTTCTAGTATAGATTTTTTTTTTTACTGTAGTGCCCACAGCCAATCTGAAATTTAGTTTCTAGTGTAGATCATCTTTTTTATAGTAGCGCCCACAGTCAATCTGAAGTTCAATTTCTAGTACAGATCAACTCGATTACTTTGGCGCCTACAGTCAATCTGAAATTCAGTTTCAAGTAAAGATCTTTTTTACGGTAGCGCCCACAGCCAATCTGAAATTCAGTTTCTAATACATATCTTCTTTTTTACAGTAGCTCCCACATTCAATCTGAAATTTAGTTTCTAGTAAAGATCTACTTTTTTACTGTAGCGCCCACAGCCAATCTGATATTCAGTTTCTAGTGTAGATCTCCTTTTTTACAGTAGCACCCAAAGTCAATCTGAAATTTAGTTTCTATTGTAGATCTTCTTTTTTACTGAAGCACCCAAAGTCAATCTAAAATTCAGTTTCTAGTATAGATCCTCTTTTATACTCTAACGCCCAAAGCCAATCTGAAAATCAATTTCTACTATAGATCTTCGTTTTAACAGTAGCGCCAAAAGTCAATCATAAATTTAATTTTTAGTATAGATCATCTTCTTTACTGTAGCGCCTGCAGCCAATCTAAAATTCAGTTTCTAGTATTGAACATCTTTTTCACAGTAGCGCCCACAATCCATCTGAAAATCAGTTTCTAGTATAGATCTTCATTTTTACTGTAGCGCCCACCATCAATCAGAATTTTAGTTTCTAGTATAGATCTTCCAATTTTCTGTAGCGCCCAAAGTTAACCTAAAATTCAGTTTCTAGTATAGATATTCATTTTTAATGTAGCGCCCGCAGTCAATCAGAAATTCAGTTTCTAGTATAGATCATTTTTTTTTACTTTATTTTCTACAGTCAATCTAAAATTTAGAATCTATTATTGACATTCTTTTTTACAGTAGCGCCCACAGTCTATCTGAAATTAAGTTTCTAGTATAAATAATCTTTTTTACTATAACGCCCACAGTCAATCTAAAATTTAGTTTCACGTATAGATCTTCGTTTTTACTGTATTGCCCACAATCAATCTAAAATTCAGTTTCTAGTATAGTTATTCTTGTTTACTGTAGCGCCCAAAGTCAATCTGAAATTCAGTTTCTAGTATAGATCTTCTTTTTTACTCTAGCGCCAACAACCAATCTGGCATTAAGTTTCAAGTATAGAACTTCTATTTTACTATAGCGCCCACAGCCAATCAGAATTTCAGTTTCTAGTATAGGTGTTCATGTTTGCAGTAGTACACAAAGTACATCAGAAATTCAGTTTCTAGTATAGATCTTCTTGTTTACTGTAGCTCCGACAGTCAATCTGAATTTCAGTTTTATGTATAGATCAATTTTATTATAGCTCCCACAGGTAATCTGAAATTCAGTTTCTAGTATAGATCTTAATTTTTACTGTAGCACCCATAGTCAATCTGAAATTCCGTTTTAATTATATATCACCATGTTTACTGTAGCACCCACAGTCAATATGAAATTTAGTTTCAAGTATAGATCTTCTTTTTATGGTTGCGCCCACAGTCTATCTGAAATTCAATTTCTAGTGTAGATCTTCTTGTTTATTGTAACGCCCACAGTCAATCTGAAATTCAATTTCATGTAAAGATCTTTTTTGTAGTAGCGCCCACAGGCAATCTGAATTTTAGTTTCTAGTATAGATATTGTTTTTTTCTGTAGCACCCATAGTCAACCTGAAATTCAGTTTCGAGTATAGATCATCTTGTTTACTGTAGCGCCCACAGTCAATATGAAATTAAGTTTCAAGTATATATCTTCTTTTTTATTGTAGCGCCACAGTCAATCTGAAATTCAATTTCTATATATATATTCTTTTTTACTATAGCACCCACAGTCAATCTGAAATTCAGTTTCTAGTATAGATCTTCTCTTTTACTATAGCGCCTACAGTCAATCTAAAATTAACTTTCAAGTATATATCATCTATTATATTGTAGTGCCCACAGTCAATCTTCAATTAAGTTTCTAGTATAAATCTTCTATTTTAGAGCAGCGCCCACAGCCAATCTTAAATTTCCTTTCTAGTATAGATCTTCTTGATTACTGTAGCGCCCATAGTCAATCTGAAATAAAGTTTCAAGTATAGCTCTTCTTTTTACTGTAGCGCCCACAGCCAATCTGAAATTCTGTTTCTAGTATAAATATTTTTAAGGTAGTGCCCAAAGTCAATCTGAAATTTAGTTTCTAGTATAAATCTTCATTTTTACTGTAGCGCCTACAGACAATCTTAAAATTGAATTCTTGTACAGATCTTCTTTTTTACAGTAGTGCTCACAGTCAATCAGAAATTCAGTTTCTAGTTTAGATCTTCTTTTTTACTGTAGCGTACACAGTCATATTAAATTCAGTTTCTAGTATAGATCATCATTTTTACAGTAGCGCCCACAGCTAATCTGAAATTCAGTTTCTTGTATAGATCTTACTTACAGTAGCTCCCAAAGTCAATCAGAAATTCAGTTTCTAGTATAGATATTTTTTTTTACTGTAGTGCCTACCGCCAATCTGAAATTCAGTTTATAGTACATATCTTCTTTTTTACGGTAGCCCCCACCGTCATTCTAAAATTCAGTTTCTAGTATAGATATTAATTTTACTGCATCGCCCAAAGTCAACCTGAAACACAGTTTCAATTATAGATCTTTATTTTTACTTAAGCTCCCACAGTCAATCTGAAATTCAATTTCTCGTATGGACCTCAAATTTACAGTAGCGCCCACAGTCAATCTAAAATTAAGAATCAAGTATAGATTTTCATTTTAACTGTAACGCCCGCTGTCAATCTAAAATTAAGTTTCTAGAATACATATTGTTTTTTACTGAAACGCCCACAATTAATCTAAAATTAAATTTCTAGTATAGATATTCTTGATTACTGTGGCACCAAAAGTCAATCTGAAATTTAGTTTCTAGAACAGATCTTCTTTTTTACTGTAGTGCCTACAACCAATCTGAAATTCAGTTTCTAGTGTAGATCTCCTTTATTACAGTATCGCACACAGTCAATCTAAAATTCAATTTCTAGTGTAGATCTTCTTAATTACTTTAGCACCAACAATCAATCTGAAATTCAGTTTCTAGTATAGATCTTTTTTACTGTAGAGCCCACAGTCAATCTAAAATTTAGAATCTAGTATAGATATTCTTTTTAACTGTAACGCCCGCAGTCAATCTGGAATTAAGCTTCTAGAATACATATTGTTTTTTACTGTAGCGCACACAATTAATCTAAAATTTAGTTTCTAGTATAGATATTCTTGTTTACTATAGCACCTACAGTGAATCTGAAATTCAGTTTCTAGTATAGATTTTCAATTTTACTGTAGTGCCCACAGCCAATCTGAAATTCAGTTTCTAGTGTAGATCTTCTTATTTACAGTAGCGCCCACAGTCAATCTGAAATTCAATTTCTAATGCAGATCATCTTGATTACTTTAGCGCCTACAGTCAATCTGAAATTCAGTTTCTAGTATAGATCTTTTTTGCGGTAGCGCCCACAGCCAATCTGAAATTCAGTTTCTAGTACATATCTTCTTTTTTGCAGTAGCTCCCACATTCAATCAGAAATTCAGTTTCTAGTATAGATCGTCATTTTTACTGTAGCGCCCACAGCCTGTCTGAAATTCAATTTCTAGTGTAGATCTCCTTTTTTACAGTAGCACCCAAAGTCAATATGAAATTTAGTTTCTATTGTAGATCTTCTATTTTACTGTAGCACCTAAAGTGAATCAAAAATTCAGTTTCTAGTATAGATCTTCTTTTTTACAGTAACGCCCACAGCCAATCTGAAAATCAATTTCAACTATAGATCTTCGTTTTAACAGTAGCGCCAAAAGTCAATCATAAATTTAATTTTTTGTATAGATCTTCTTTTTTACTGTAGCGCCTACAGCCAAACAAAAATTCAGTTTCTAGTATTGAACTTCTTTTTCACAGTAGCGCCCACAATCCATCTGAAAATCAGTTTCTAGCATAGATATTAATTTTTACTGTAGCGCACACAGTCATTCTGAATTTTGGTTTCTAGTATAGATCTTCCAATTTACTGTAGCGCCCAAAGTTAATCTAAAATTCACTTTCTAGTATAGATATTCTTTTTTACTGTAGCACCCACAGTCAATCGGAAATTCAGTTTCTAGTATAGATCATTTTTTTTTTGCTGTAGTGCCTACAGTCAATCTAAAATTTATAATCTATTATTGACCTACTATTTTACTGCAGCGCCCACAGTCTATCTGAAATTAAGTGTCTAGTATAAATAATCTTTTTTACTATAACGCCCACAGTCAATCTATAATTTCGTTTCAAGTATAGATCTTCATTTTTACTGTATTGCCCACAGTGAATCAAAAATTAAGTTTCCAGTATAGTTATTCTTGTTTACTGTACCGCCCAAAGTAAATCTGAAATTCAGTTTCTAGTATAGATCTTCTTTTTTACTATAGCGCCCACAGCTAATCAGAATTTAAGTTTCTCGTATAGGTGTTCTTGTATACAGTAGTGCCCAAAGTAAATCTGAAATTCAGTTTCAAGTAAAGATCTTCTTGTTTACTGTAGCTCCCACAGTGAATCTGAATTTCTGTTTCAAGTATAGATCTTTTTTATTATAGCTCCCACAGGTAATCTGAAATTAAGTTTCTAGTATAGATCTTCATTTTTTCTGTAGCACCCATGGTCAATCCGAAATTCAATTTTAAGTATAGATCATCATGTTTACTGTAGCGCCCACAGTCAATATGAAATTCAGTTTCAAGTATAGATCTTCTTTTTAATTGTAGCGCCCACAGTCAATCTGAAATTCAATTTCTAGTATAGATCATCTTGTTTACTGTAGCGCCCACAGTCAATATGAAATTAAGTTTCAAATATAGATCTTCTTTTTTATTGTAGCGCCACAGTCAATCTAAATTCAATTTCTAGTATAGATATTCTTTTATACTATTGCACCCACAGTCAATCTGAAATTCAGTTTCTAGTATAGATCTTCTCTATTACTGTAGCGTCTACAGTCAATCTAAAATTCAGTTTGAAGTATAGATCTTCTTTTTTATTGTAGTACCCACAGTCAATCATAAATTAAGTTTCTAGTATAGATCTTTTATTTTAGAGTAGCGCCCACAGTCAATCTGAAATTTCCTTTCTAGTATAGATCTCCTTGATTACTGTAGCTCCCATAGTCAATCTGGAATAAAGTTTCAAGTATAGATTTTATTTTTTACTGTAGCGCCCACAGCCAATCTGAAATTCTATTTCTAGTATAAATATTTTTTAAGGTAGCCCTCAAAGTCAATCTGAAATTTAGTTTCTAGTATAGATCTTCTTTTTTATTGTAGCGCTTACAGACAATCTTAAAATAGATTTCTTGTACAGATCTTCTTTTTTACAGTAGTGCTCAATGTCAATCTGAAATTCAGTTTCTAGTTTAGATCTTCTTTTTTACTGTAGCGCACACAGTCATCTTAAATTCGGTTTCAAGTATAGATCTTCATTTTTACAGTAGCGCCCACAGCTAATCTGAAATTCAGTTTCTTGTATAGAACTTTCTTACTGTAGCTCCCAAAGTAAATCTGAAATTCAGTTTCTTGTATTAATATTCTTTTTTACTGTAGTGCCTTGTCGCCAATCTGAAACTAAGTTTATAGTAGATATCATTTTTTTAACGGTTGCCCCTGCCGTCATTCTGAAATTCAGTTTCTAGTATAGATCTTCTATTTTACTGTAGCCCCCACAGTCAATCTGAAATACAGTTTCAATTATTGAACTTTATTTTTACTGTAGCGCCCACAGTCATTCTAAAATTCATAATCTAGTATAGATATTCCTTTTAACTGTAACGCCCGCTGTCAATCTGAGATTAAGTTTCTTGAATACATATTGTTTTTTATTGTAGCGTCTGCAATTAATCTAAAATTCAGTTTCTAGTATAGATATTCTTGTTTACTGTGGCACCCACAGTCAATCTGAAATTCAGTTTCGAGTAAAGATCTTGTTTTTTACTGTAGTGCCTACAGCCAATCTAAAATTTAATTTCTGGTGTAGATCTCCTTTTTTTACAGTAGCTCCCACAGTAAATCTGAAATTCAATTTCTAGTGTAGATTTTCTTTATTACTTTAGCGCCAACAGTCAATCTTAAATTCAGTTTCTAGTATAGATCTTCTTTACTGTAGCGCCCACAGTTAATCTAAAATTTAGAATCTAGTATAAATATTATTTTTAACTGTAACGCCCGCAGTCAATCTGGAATTAAGTTTCAAAAATACATATTGTTTTTTACAGTAGCGCCCACAATTAATCTAAAATTTTGTTTCTAGTATAGATATTCTTGTTTACTGTAGCACCCACAGTCAATCTAAAATTCAGTTTCTAGTATAGATTTTTTTTTTTACTGTAGCGCCCACAGCCAATTTGAAATTCAGTTTCTAGTGTAGATCTTAATTTTTACAGTAGCGCCCAAAGACAATCTGAAGTTCAATTTCTAGTACAGATAATCTTGATTACTTCAGCGCCTACAGTCAATCTGAAATTCAGTTTCTAGTAAAGATCATTTTTACGGTAGCGCCCACAGCCAATCTGAAATTTAGATTCTAATACATATCTTCTTTTTTACAGTAGCTCCCACATTCAATCTGAAATTTAGTTTCTAGTATAGATCTCATTTTTTACTGTTGCGCCAAAAGCCAATCTGATATTCAGTTTCTAGTGTAGATCTCCTTTTTTACAGTAGCACCTAAAATCAATCTGAAATTTAGTTTCTATTGTAGATCTTCTTTTTTACTGTAGCACCCAAAGTCAATCTAAAATTCAATTTCTAGTATAGATCCTCTTTTATACTGTAACGCCCAAAGCCAATCTGGAAATCGATTTCTACTATAGATCTTCGTTTTAACAGTAGCGCCAAAAGTCAATCATAAATTTAATTTTTAGTATAGATCATCTTTTTTACTGTAGCGCCTGCAGCCAATCTAAAATTCAGTTTCTAGTATTGAACATCTTTTTCACAGTAGCGCCCACAATCCATCTGAAAATCAGTTTCTAGTATAGATCTTCATTTTTACTGTAGCGCCCACCGTCAATAAGAATTTTAGTTTCTAGTATAGATCTTCCAATTTACTGTAGCGCCCAAAGTTAATCTAAAATTCAGTTTCTAGTATAGATATTCATTTTTAATGTAGCGCCCGCAGTCAATCAGAAATTCAGTTTCTAGTACAGATCATTTTTTTTTACAGTAGTTTCTACAGTCAATCTAAAATTTAGAATCTATTATTAACATTCTTTTTTACAGTAGCGCCCACAGTCTATCTGAAATTAAGTTTCTAGTATAAATAATCTTTTTTACTATAACGCCCACAGTCAATCTAAAATTTAGTTTC
Organism: Kingdonia uniflora; assembly: GCA_014058105.1. Taxonomy (NCBI): domain Eukaryota; kingdom Viridiplantae; phylum Streptophyta; class Magnoliopsida; order Ranunculales; family Circaeasteraceae; genus Kingdonia; species Kingdonia uniflora. The sequence continues at coordinate 10,064 of JACGCM010000363.1, forward strand.
ACGTATAGATCTTCAATTTTACTGTATTGCCCACAGTCAATCTAAAATTCAGTTTCTAGTATAGTTATTCTTGTTTACTGTAGCGCCCAAAGTCAATCTGAAATTCAGTTTCTAGTATAGATCTTCTTTTTTACTCTAGCGCCAACCACCAATCTGGCATTAAGTTTCAATTATAGAACTTCTATTTTACTATAGCGCCCACTGCCAATCAGAATTTTTGTTTCTAGTATAGGTGTTCATGTTTGCAGTAGTACAAAAAGTACATCAGAAATTCATTTCTAGTATAGATCTTCTTGCTTACTGTAGCTCCCACAGTCAATCTGAATTTCAGTTTTATGTATAGATCAATTCTATTATAGCTACCACAGGTAATCAGAAATTCAGTTTCTAGTATAGATTTTCATTTTTACTGTAGCACCCATAGTCAATCTGAAATTCAGTTTTAATTATATATCACCATGTTTACTGTAGCTCCCACAGTCAATATGAAATTCAGTTTCAAGTAAAGATCTTCCTTTTTATTGTAGCGCCCACAGTCTATCTAAAATTCAATTTCTAGAATAAATCTTCATGTTTAACGTAGCGCCCACAGTCAATCTAAAATTCTGTTTCAAGTAAAGATCATTTATATAGTAGCGCCCAAAGGCAATCAGAAATTCAGTTTCTAGTATAGATCTTTTTTTTCTGTAGAGCCCATAGTCAATCTTAAATTCAGTTTCTAGTATTGATCATCTTGTTTACTGTAGCGCCCACAGTCAATATGAAATTAAGTTTCAAGTATAGATCTTTTTTATTGTAGCGCCCACAGTCAATCTGAAATTTAATTTCTAGTATTGATATTCTTTTTTACTACAGCACCCACAGGTAATCTGAAATTAAGTTTCTAGCATAGATCTTCTCTTTTACTGTAGCGCCTACAGTCATTCTAAAATTCAGTTTCAAGTATAGATCTTCTTTTTAATTGTAGTGCCCACAGTCAATCTTAAATTAAGTTTCTAGTATAGATCTTCTATTTTAGAGTAGCGCCCACAGTCAATCTGGAATTTCCTTTCGTGTTTAGATCTCCTTGATTACTGTAGCGCCTATTGTCAATCTGAAATAAAGTTTCAAGTATAGATCTTCTTTTTTACTGTAGCGCCCACAGCCAATCTGAAATTTTGTTTCTAGTATAACTATTTTTAAGGTAGCGCCCAAAGTCAATCCGAAATTTAGTCTCTAGTATAGATCTTCTTTTTTACTGTAGCGCCTACAGACAATCTTAAAATCGGTTTCTTGTACAAATCTTCTTTATTACAGTAGTGCTTACAGTCAATCTGAAATTCAGTTTTTAGTTTAGATCTCCTTTTTTACTGTAGTGCACACAGTAATCTTAAATTCGGTTTCGAGTATAGATCTTCATTTTTGCAGGTGTGCCCACAGCTAATCTGAAATTCAGTTTCTTGTATAGATCTTTCTTACAGTAGCTCCCAAAGTCAATCAGAAATTCAGTTTCTAGTATAGATATATTTTTTTTACTGTAGCGCCTACCGCCAATCTAAAATTCAGTTTATAGTACATATCTTCATTTTTACGGCAGACCCCACAGTCATTCTGAAATTCAGTTTCTAGTATAGATCTTATTTTTTACTGAAGCGCCCACAGTCAATCTGAAATACAGTTTCAATTATATATCTTTATTTTTACTGTAGCGCCCACAGTCAATATGAAATTCAATTTCTAGTATGGATCTTCAAATTTACAGTAACGCCCACCCACAGTCAATCTAAAATTAAGAATCTAGTAAAGATATTCTTTTTAACTGTAACGCCCGCTGTCAATCTGAAATTAAGTTTCTAGAATACATAATGATTTTTACTGTAGCGCCAACAATTAATCTAAAATTCAGTTTCTAGTATAGATATTTTTGATTACTGTGGCACCCACAGTCAATCTGAAATTCAGTTTCTAGTACAGATTTTTTTTTACTGCAGTGCCCACAGCTAATCTGAAATTCAGTTTGTAGTATAGATTTCCATTTTTACAGTTGTGCCCACAGTCAATCTGAAATTCAATTTCTAGTGTAGATCTTCGTATTTACTTTTGTGCCAACAGTCAATCTGAAATTCAGTTTCTAGTCTAGATCTTTTTTACTGTAGCGCCCAAAGCTAATCTGAAATTCAATTTCAAGTATAGATCTTCTTTTTTACAGTAGCGCAAGAAGTCAATCTGTTATTTAGTTTCTAGTAAAGATCATCTTTTTTACTGTAGCGCCTACAACCAATCTGAAATTCAGTTTTTAGTACAGATCTTCATTTTTACAGTAGCTCCCACAGTCAATCTGAAATTCAGTTTCAAGTATAGATCTTCTTGCTTACTGTAGCGCCCACAGTCAATCAGATGTTAAGATTATATATCATCATTTTTACTGAAGCGCCCACAGTCAATCCGAAATTTAATTTCTAGTATAGATCTTCAAAATTACGGTAGCGCCCACAGTCAATCTAAAATTCAGCTTCTAGTATAAATCTTCTTTTTTACTGTAGCGCCTGTAGGCAATCTAAAATTCAGTTTCTAGTATAGATTTTATTTTTTACTGCAGCACCCACAGCAAATCTTAAATTCAGTTTCAAGTATATATTTTCTTTTTTACAGTAGCGCCCACAGTCAATCTTCAATTCAGTTTCTAGTATAGATCTTCTTGTTTAAAGTAGCGCCTACAGTCAATCTGAAATTCGGTTTCTAGTATATATCTTCTTTTTCGCTGTAGCGCCCACAGCCAATCTAAAATTCAATTTCTACTATAGATCTTCGTTTTAGCAGTAGCGCCCATAGCCAATCGAAAATTCTATTTTTAGTATAGATCTTGCTTTTTACTGCATCGCCTACAACAATTCTAAAATTCAGTTTCTAGTATTGATCTTCATTTTTACAGTAGCGCCTACAGTCCATCTGAAAATCAGTTTCTAGTATAGATCTTCATTTTTACTGTAGCGCCCACAGTCAATTTGAAATTTAGTTTCTAGTATAGATCTTCCAATTTACTGTAGCGCCCAAAGTTAATCTAAAATTCAGTTTCTAGTACAGATATTCTTTTTTACGGTAGTGCCTACAGTCAATCTGAAATTTTGATTCTATTATTGATCTTCTTTTTTACTGTAGCGCCCACAGTCTATCTGAAATTAAGTTACTACTATAAATAATCTTTTTTACTATAACTCCCAGCGTCAATCTAAAATTAATTTGAAGGATAGATCTTCGTTTTTTCTGTTGCGCCCAAAGTCATTCTGAAATTCAGTTTCTAGTATAGATCTTCTTTATCACTCTAGAGCCCACAGCCAATCTGGAATTCAGTCTCAAGTATAGATCTTCCTTTTTAAATTAGCGCCTACAGCCAATCAGAAATTTAGTTTCTAGTATAGATCTTCTTTTTTACAGTAGTGCCCAAAGTTAATCTAAAATTCAGTTTCTAGTATAGATCCTCTTGTTTACTGTAGCTCCCACAGTCAATCTCAAATTAATTTTTAAATATAGATCTTCTTTTTTACTGTAGTGCCCACAGCCAATCAGAAATTCATTTTCTAGTGTAGATCTCATTTTTTACAGTAGCGCCCACAGTCAATCTGAAATTCAATTTCTAGTGCAGATCTTCTTGATTACATTATCGCCCACAGTAAATTTGAAATTCAGTTTATAGTATAGATTATTTTTACTGTAGCGCCCACAGCCAATCAAAAATTAAATTTCTTGTATAAATCATATTTTTTACAGTAGCACCCAAAGTCAATTTAAAATTTAGTTTTAAGTATAGATCATTTTTACTGTAGCGCCTACAGCCAATCTCAAATTTAGTTTCTAGTATAGATCTTTTTTAAAGTAGCTCTCACAGTCAATCTGAAGTTCTGTTTCTAGTATAGTTCTTCTTGTTTATAGTAGCGCCCACAGTCAATCAGAAGTTCAGATTCTTGTATAGATCTTTTTTACTGTAGCCCCCACAGTCAATCTGAAATTCAATTTCTAGTATAAATCTTCAAATTTACCGTAGCGCCCAATGTCAATCTGAAATCAGTTTCTAGAATAGATCTTCTTGTTTAATGTAGCGCCTGCAGGCAATCTGAAAATCAGTTTCTAGTATAGATCTTTTTTTTTACAGTAGCTCCCACAGTCATTCTTCAATTCAGTTTCTAGTATAGATCTTCTTGTTTACAGTAGCGCCTATAGTCAATCTGAAATTAAGTTTCTAGTATAGATCTTCTTTTAACTGTAGCGCCCACAACCAGTCTGAAATTCAAATTTAACTATAGATCTTCGCTTTAGTTGTAGCGCCCAAAGTCAATCAAAAATTAAATTTTTAGTATAGATCTTCTTTTTTACTGTAGCGCCAACAGCCAATCTAAAATTTAGTTTCTAGTATTGATCTTCTTTTTTACAGTAGCGCACACAGTCCATCTGAAAATCAATTTCTAGTATAGATCTTCTTTTTTAGTGTAGCGCCTACAGCCAATCTAAAATTCTGTCTCTAGTACAGATCTTCTTTTTTACAGTAGCTCCGACAGTCAATCTAAAATTTAGTTTCAAGTATAAATCTTCTTGCTTACTGTAGCACCCACAGTCAATCAGAAGTTCAGATTCAAGTACAGATCTTCTTTTTTACTGTAGCACGCACAGTCAATCTGAAATTCAATTTCTAGTATAGATCTTCAAATTTACGGTAGCGCCCGCAGTCAATCTAAAATTCTGTTTCTCGTAATGATCTTCTTTTTTACTGTAGCGCCCTGAGCCAATCTAAAATTCGATTTCTACTATAGATCTTCGTTTTAACAGTAGCACCCGAAGTCAATCATAAATTCAATTTTTAGTATAGATCATCTTTCTTATTGTAGCGCCTACAGCCAATCTAAAATTATGTTTCTTGCATTGATCTTCTTTTTCACCGTAGCGCCTGCAGTCCATCTGAAAATCAGTTTCTAGTATAGATCTTAATTTTTACTGTACCGCCCACAGTTAATCTGAAATTTAGTTTCTAGTATAGATCTTCCAATTTACTGTAGCGCCCAAAGTAAATCTAAAATATAGGTTCTAGTATGGATATTCTTTTTTACTGTAGCGCCCATAATCAATTTGAAATTCAGTTTCAATTATAGATCTTTTTTATTTTACTGTAGTGCCTATAGTCAATCAGAAATTGAGTTTAAATTATTGATCTTCTTTTTTACTGTAGCGCCCACAGTCTATCTGAAATTAAGTTTCTAGTATAAATAATATTTTTTACTATAACGCCCAAAGTCAATCTAAAATTTAGTTTCAAGTTTAGATCTTCGTTTTTACTGTAGCGCCCGCAGTCAATCTGAAATTTAGTTTCAAGTATAGATCTTCATTTTTACTGTAGAGCCCACTGCCAATCTGGTATTCAGTTTCAAGTATTGATCTTCATCTTTTCTGTAGCGCCCACAGCCAATCAGAAATTTAGTTTCTAGTCAAGATCTTTTTTACAGTAGTGCCCAAAGTCAATCCGAAATTCAGTTTCTAGTATAGACCTTCTTGTTTACTGCAGCGTCCATAGTCAATCTGAAATTTAGTTTCAATTACATATCTTTTTTATAGTAGCGCCCACAGGCAGTCTGAAATTCAGTTTAAAGTATATATCTTCTTTTTTATTGTAGCACCCATAGTCAATCTGGAATTCAGTTTCTAGTATAGATCATCTTGTTTACTGTAGTTCCCACAGTCCATATGAAATTCAGTTTCAAGTATAGATCTTCTTTTTTATTGTAGCTCCACAGTCAATCTGAAATTCAGTTTCTAGTATAGATCTTCTTTTTTATTGTATCACCCCAAGTCAATCTGAAATTAAGTTTCTAGTATAGATCTTAATTTTTACTGTAGCGCCCAAAGTCAATCTGAAATTCAGTTTGTAGTATAGATCTTCTATTTTAATGTAGCACCCAAAGTCAATCTGAAATTCAGTTTCTAGTATAGATCTTCTTGTTTAGAGTAGCGTCCACAGTCAATCTGAAATTCAGTATCTTGTATAAAAATTCTTTTTTAAAGTAGTGCCAAAAGTAAATCAGAAATTAAGTTTCAAGTATAGATCTTCTATTTTATAGTAGCGCCCACTGACAATCTTAAATTCAGTTTCTAGTATAGATCTTCTTTATTACAGTAGCGCCCACAGTCAATCTGAAATTTACTTTCAAGTATAGATCCCCTTGTTTACTGTAGCGCCCATAGTCAATCTGAAATTCAGTTTCAAGTATAGATCTTCTTTTTTACAGTAGTGCCCACAGCCAATCTGAAATTCTGTTTCTAGTATAATTTTTTTTAAAGTAGCGGCCAAGGTCAATCTAAAATTCGGTTTATAGTATAGATCTTTATTTTTAATGTAGCACCCAATGTCAATCTGAAATTCAGTTTCTAGTATAGATCATTATTTTAACTGGAGCACCCACAGTCAATCTGAAATTCAGTTTCTAGTATAGATCTTCATGTTTACTGTAGCGCCCAAAGTTAACCTGAAATTCTGTTTCTAGTATAGATCTTTGTTTTTACTATAGCGCCCACAGTCCATATAAAATTCAGTTTCTATTATAAATCTTCTTTTTTATTGTAGCCCCTTCAGTCAATCTGAAATTCAGTTTATAGTATAGATCTTCTTGTTTAATGAAGCACCCGCACTCAATCTGAAATTCAGTTTCTAGAATAGATCTTCTTTTTTACTGAAGTGCCCACTGCCAATCTGAAATATCAGTTCCAAGTGCAGATCTCATTTTTTGCAGTAGCGCCCACAGTCAATTTGAAATTAAATTTTTTGTCCAGATCTTCTTGATTACTTTATCGCCCGTAGTCAATCTGAAATTCGGTTTCTAGTATAGATCATTTTTACTGCAGCGCCCACAGCCAAACTGAAATTCAATTTCTAGTATAGATAATCTTTTTTACATTAGAGCCCAAAGTCAATCTGAAATTTTGTTTCTAGTATAGATCTTTTTTTAAAATTAGCTCCTACAGTCAATCTAAAATTCCGTTTCAAGTATAGATCTTCTTGTTTACTGTAGCGCCCACAGTCAATCAGATGTTCAGATTCTAGTATAGATCTTTTTTACTGCAGCCCCCACCGTCAATCTGAAATTCAATTTCTAGTACAGATTTTCAATTTTACGGTAGCCCCAGCAGTCAATTTGAAATTAGTTTCAAGTATAGATCTTCTTTTTTACAGTAGCGCCCACAGTCAATCTGCAATTCAGATTCTAGTATAGATCTTCTTGTTTACAGTAGTGCCTAAAGTCAATCTGAAATTCAGTTTCTAGTATAGATCATCTTTTTTACTGTTGCGCCCACAGCCAATCAGAAATTCAATTTCTACTATAGATCTTCGTTTTAACAGTTGCGCCCAAAGTCAATCATAAATTTAATTTTTTAGTATAGATCTTCTTTTTTACCGTAGCACCTACAGCCAATTTAAAATTCAGTTTCTAGTATTGATCTTCTTTTTCACAGTAGCGCACACAGTCCATCGGAAAATCAGTTTCTAGTATAGATTTTTTTAAACAGTAGCGCCAACAGTTAATCTTAAATTCAGTTTCTAGTATAGATCTTCATTTTTACTGTAGCACCTTCGGCCAATCTGAAATTCAATTTCTACTATAGATCGTCGTTTTAACAGTAGCGCCAAAGCCAATCGTAAATTCAATTTTTAGTATAGATCTTCTTTTTTACTGTAGCGCCTACAGCCAATCTAAAATTAAGTTTCTGGTATTGATCTTCTTCTTTACAGTAGCGCCCACAATCCATCTGAAAATCAGTTTCTAGTATAGATCTTCATTTTTACAGCGGCGCCCACAGTCAATCTGAAATTTAGTTTCTAGTATAGATCTTCCAATTTACTGTAGCGCCCAAAGTTAATCCAAAATTCAGTTTCAAGTATAGATATTCTATATTACTGCGGCGCCCACAGTCAATCAGAAATTCAGTTTCTAGTATAGATTTTCATTTTTTACTGTAGTGCCTGCAGTCAATCTTAAATTTAGTTTCTATTATTGATCTTCTTTTTTACTGTAGCGCCCACAGTCTATCTAAAATTAAGTTTCTAGTATAAATAATCTTTTTTACTATAACGCCCATAGTCAATCAAAAATTTAGTTTCAAGTATAGATCTTCGTTTTTTCTGTAGGGCCCACAGTCCATCTGATATTCAGTTTCTAGTATAGATCTTCTTTTATACTGTAGAGCACACAGCCAATCTGGCATTCAGTTTCAGGTATAGATCTTCTATTTTACTCTAGCTTCCACAGCCAATCAGAAATTAAGTTTCTAGTATAGATGTTATTTATTACAGTAGTGCCCAAAGTCAATCTGAAATTCAGTTTTTAGTATTGATCTCCTTGTTTACAATAGCGCCCACAGTCAATCTAAAATTCAATTTCAAGTTAGATCTTTTTAATAGTAGCGCCCACAGGTAAACTAAAATTTTGTTTCTAGTATAGATCTTCTTTTTTATTGTAGCACCTATAGTCAACCTGAAATTCAGTTTCAAGTATAGATCATCTTGTTTACTGTAGCGCCCACAGTCAATATGAAATTCAGTTTCAAGTATAGATCTTCATTTTTATTGTAGCGCCCACAGTTAATCTGAAATTCAATTTCTAGAGTAGATATTCTTTTTTACTGTAGAACCCACGGTCAATCTGAAATGTAGTTTCCATTATAGATCTTCTTGTTTACTGTAGCTCCTACAGTCAATCTAAAATTCAGTTTCAGGTATAGATCTTCTTTTTTATTGCAGTGTCCACAACAAATCTTAAATTCAGTTTCTAGAATAGATCTTCTCTTTTACTGTAGCGCCTGCAGGCAATCATAAATTCAGTTTCTAGTATAGATCGTTTTTTTTACTGTAGCGTCCACAACAAATCAAAAATTTAGTTTCTAGTATAGATCTTCTTTTTTTCAGTAGCACCCACAGTCAATCTTCAATTCAGTTTCTAGTATTGATTTTCTTGTTTACAGTAGCGCCAAAGTCAATCTGAAATTCGGTTTCTAGTATAGATCTTCATTTTAACTGTAGTGCTCACAGCCAATCTGAAATTCAATTTCTACTATAGATCTTCGTTTTAGCAGTAGCGCCCATAGCCAATCGTAAATTCAATTTTTAGTATAGATCATCTTTTTTACAGTAGTGCCTACAGCAAATCTAAAATTCAGTTCCAAGCATTGATTTTATTTTTTACAGTAGCGCCCACAGTACATCTGAAAATCGCTTTCTAGTATAGATCTTATTTTTTCAGTAGTGCCCACAGTCAATATGAAATTTGGTTTCTTGCATGGATCTTCCAATTTAGTGTAGCGCCCAAAGTTAATCTGAAATTCAGTTTCTAGTATAGATATTCTTTTTTACGGTATCGCCCACAGTCAATCTGAAATTCAGTTTCTCGTATAGATCTATTATTTTTACTGCAGTTCCTACAGTCAATCTGAAATTTAGTTTCCATTATTGATCTTCTTTTTTACTGTATCGCCCACAGTCTATCTGAAATTAAGTTTCAGGTATAAATAATCTTTTTTACTATAACGGCCAGCGTCAATCTAAAGTTTAATTTCAAGTATAGATCATCGTTTTTAATGTAGCGCCCCACAGTTAATCTGAATTTCATTTTCTAGTATAGATTTTCAATTTTACGGTAGCGCCAATAGTCATTCTAAAATCTGTTTCTAGTATAGATCTTCTTTTTTAATGTAGCGCCTGCAGGCAGTCTAAAATTAAGTTTCTAGTATAGCTCTTATTTTTTACTGTAGCGCCCACAACAAATCAGAAATTTAGTTTCAAGTATAGATCTTCTTTTTTACAGTAGCGCCCACAGTTAATCTGCAATTCAGATTCTAGTATAGATCTTCTTCTTTACAGTACCGCCTACAGTCAATCTGAAATCCGGCTTCTAGTATAGATCTTTTTTTTTACTGAAGCGCCCACAGCCAATCTGAAATTCAACTTCTTTTTTACTCAAGCGGCCATGTGGGTGTGTGTGTGTGTGTGAGAGAGAGAGAGAAAGAGAGAGTGAAAGAGAGAGAGAGAGAAAATAATTTAAGAGATTGTACTTTATTTTTACTACTAAAGTCAATCTGAATTTAAGTTTCTAGTATAGATCTTCTTGTTTACTGTAACGCCCACAGTCAATCTGAAATTCAGTTTCTAGTATAGATCTTCTTTTTTACTGTAGTGCCTACATTCAATCTGAAATTTAGTTTCAAGTATAGATCTTCTGGTTTACTGTAGCGCCCACAGTCAATCTAAAATTAAGTTTCTAGTATAGATCTTTTTTTTACTGTAGGATCCAAAGTAAATCTGAAATTCAGTTTCTAGTATAGATCATTTTTTTTACTGTGCATCTAAAGTCAATCTGAAATTCAATTTCTAGTATAGATCTTCTTTTTAACTGTAGCACCCACAGTCAATCTGAAATTCAGTTTTAGTACAGATCTTTTTTTTTACTGTAGTGCCCAAAGCCAATCTGAAATTCAGTTCCTAGTGTAGATCTCCTTTTTTACAGTAACGCCCACAGTAAATCTTAAATTCAATTTCTAGTGTAGATCTTCTTGATTAATTTAGCGCCCACAGCCAATCTGAAATTCAATTTTTAGTATATATCATCCTTTTTTACTGTAGCGCCCAAAGTCAATCTGAAATTCAGTTTCTAGTAAAGATCATCATTTTTACTGTAGCGCTTACAGCCAATCTTAAATTCTGTTTCCAGTATAGATCATCCTTTTTAAAGTAGCTCCCACAGTCAATATGGAATTCAATTTTAAGTATAGATCATAAAATTTACTGTAGCACCCACAGTCAATCTGAAATTCAGTTTCTAGTATAGATCTTCTAGTTTAATGTAGCGCCTGGAGGCAATATGAAATTCTGTTTCTAGTAAAGATCTTATTTTTTACAGCAGCACCCACAACAAATCTGAAATTCAGTTTTTAGTATAGATCATCTTTTTTACAGTAGCGCCCACAGTCAATCTACAATTCAGTTTCTTGTATAGATCTTCCTTTTTACTGTAGCGCCTACAGCCAATCTTAAATTCTATTTCTAGTATTGATCATCTTTTTCACAGTAGCGCCCGTAGTCCATCTGAAAATCTGTTTCAAGTACAGATCTTCATTTTTACTGTAGCGCCCACAGTCAATCTAAAATTTAGTTTCAAGTATAGATCTTCAAATTTACTGTAGCGCCCAAAGTTAATCTAAAATTCAGTTTCTAGTACAGATATTGTTTTTTACTGTAGCGCCCACAGTCAATCTGAAATTCAGTTTCTAGTATAGATCTTTTTTTTTACTGTAGTACCTACAGTCAATCTGAAATTTAGTTTTTATTACTGATCTTCTTTTTTTCTGTTGCGCCCAAAGTCTATCTGAAATAAAGTTTCTAGTATAAATAATATTTTTTATTATAACGCCCACAGTCAATCTAAAATTTAGTTTCAAGTATAGATCTTCGTTTTTACTGTGGCGCCCACAGTCAATCTGAAATTCAGTTTCTAGTATAGATCTTCTCATTTACTGTAGATCCCACAGCCAATCTGGCATTAAGTTTCAAGTATAGATCTTCTTTTTTACTGCAGTTCTCACAGCCAATCAGAAATTCAGTTTCTATAATAGATCTTCTTTTTTACAGTAGTGCCCTAAGTCAAAATCTTAAATTATTTTCAAGTATAGATCATCTTTTTTACTGTAGCACCCACAGTCAATATGAAATTAAGTTTCAAGTATTGATCTTCTTTTTTATTGTAGCCCCCACAGTCAATCTGAAATTCAGTTTCAACTATAGATCTTTTTTATAGTAGCGCTCATAGGCAATCCGAAATTTAGTTTCTAGTATAGATCATCTTGTTTATTGTAGCGCCCACAGTCCATATAAAATTCAATTTCTAGTATAGATCTTCATTTTTACTGTAGCGCCCACCGTCAATCCGAAATTAAGTTTCTAGTATTGATCTTCAAATTTACTGTAGCGCCCAAAGTTAATCTAAAATTCAGTTTCTAGTATAGATATTCTTTTTTACTGTAGTGCCTACAGTCAATCTGAAATTCAGTATCAAGTATAGATCTTTTTTTTTATTATAGTGCCCACTGCAAATCTTAAATTCAGTTTCTAGTATAGATTTTTTTTTTTACAGTAGCGCCCACAGTTAATCTGAAATTCAGTTTAAACTATAGATCTTCTTGTTTACTGTAGCGCCCATAGTCAATCCGAAATTCTGTTCCTAGCATTGATTTTCTTTTTTACTGTGGCGCCCACAGCCAATATGAAATTCTGCTTCTAGTATAAATGTTTTTTACAGTAGAGCCCAAAGTCAATCCGAAATTTAGTTTCTTGTATAGATCTTCTTTTTTACTGTAGCGCCTACAGCCAATCCGAAATTTTCTTTCGTGAACAGATCTTCTTTTGTACAGCAATGCCCACAGTCAATCTGAAATTCAGTTTCTAGATTAGACATTCTTATTTACTGTAGCGCCCACAGTCTCCTTAATTTCAGATTGACTGTGGGTGCTACAGTAAAATAAATGATTTCTAGTAGAAACTGCACTTCAGATTGACTTTGGGTGCTACAGTGAAAAATAAGATCTATACTAGAAACTGAATTTCAGATTGACTGTGGTCGACAGTCATTATGAAATTCAGTTTCAAGTATAGATATTCTTTTTTATTGTAGCTCCAACAGTCAATCTGAAATTCAATTTCTAGTATATATATTCTTTTTTACTGTAGCACCCTCAGTCAATCTTGAATTCAGTTTCAAGTATAGATCATCTTGTCTACTGTAGTGCCTGCAGTCAATCTGAAATTCAGTATCAAGTATAGATCTTTTTTATTATTATAGTGCCCACAGCAAATCTTAAATTCAGTTCCTAGTATATATCTTCTTTTTAACAGTAGCGCCCACAGTCAATCTGAAATTCAGTTTAAAGTATAGATCTTCTTGTTTACTGTAGCGCCCATAGTCAATCCAAAATTCTGTTCCTAGCATTGATCTTCTTTTTTACTGTGGCGCCCACAGCCAATATGAAATTCTATTTCTAGTATAAATGTTTTTTACAGTAGAGCCCAAAGTCAATCTGAAATTTAGTTTCTTGTATAGATCTTCCTTTTTACTGTAGCGCCTACAGCCAATCCGAAATTTTCATTCGTGAACAGATCTTCTTTTGTACAGCAATTCCCACAGTCAATCTGAAATTCTGTTTCTAGATTAGACATTCTTATTTACTGTAGCGCCCACAGTCATATTAATTTCAGATTGACTGTGGGTGCTACAGTAAAATAAATGATTTCTAGTAGAAACTGCATTTCAGATTGACTTTGGGTGCTATAGTGAAAAATAAGATCTATACTAGAAACTGAATTTCAGATTGACTGTGGTTGTTGCAGTAAACAAGATGATCTATACTACAAACTTAATTTCTGATTGACTATGGGTGCTACCGTAAAAAAGAAGATTTATACTAGAAACTGAATTTCAGATAGCCTGTGGGCGCTACATAAAAAAGAACTATACTTGAAACTGAATTTCAGATTGACTGTGGGCGCTGCTATGAAAAAGAAGATCTATACTTGAAACTGTATTTCAGATTGACCGTAGGCGCTACAGTAAAAAAGAAGATCTTTACTAGAAACAGAATTTCTGATTGACTGTGGGGGCTACCGTAAAAAAGAAGATCTGTACTATAAACTAAATTTTCGATTGGCTGCAGGCGCTGCAGTAAAAAAGAGTATCTATACTTGAAACTGAATTTCTGATTGACTTTTGGAGCTACTGTTAAAAAAATCTATACTAGAAACTAAATTTCAGATTGACTGTAGGCGCTACTATAAACAAGAAGATCTATTCTAGAAACTGAATTTCAGATTGACTTTGGGTGCTACAGTAAAAAAACTTATCTATACTAGAAACTGAATTTCAGAGTGACTGTAGGTGCTACTGTAAAAATGGAGATCTACTCAAGGAACTGAATTTCTAATTTGCTATGGGCGCTACAGTAAAAAATAATATCTATACTAGAAACTGAATTTCAGATTTACTTTGGGCGCTACAGTAAACAAGAAGATCTATACTAGAAACTGAATTTCAGATTGACTGTGGGTGCTACTGTCAAAATAATTATCTCTACAAGAAACTGAATTTCAGATTGACTTTGGGTGCTACAGTAAAAAATAAGATCTATACTAGAAACTGAATTTCAGATTGACTTAGGGCGCTACTGTTAAAAATATGATTAATACTAGAAACAGAATTTCAGATTGGCTGTGGGCGGTACAATAAAAAAGAATATCTATACTAAAAACAGAAATTCTTATTGACTGTGGGCGTTACTGAAAATAAAAAGATCTATGCAATAAACTAAATTACATATTTGACTGTGGGCGCTACTATAAAAAAGAAGATCTGTACTAGAAACTGAATTTCAAATTAACTGTGGGCGTTTCAGTAAAAAAGATGATCTATACATGAAACTGAATTTCAGATTGACTATGGGCGCTATAGTAAATAAGAAGATCTATACTAGAAAATAAATTTCAGATTGACTGTGGGCACCCACAGTTAATTTGAAATTCAGTTTCTAGTATAGAACTTCATTTTTATTGTAGCACCCATAGTCAATCTAAAATTCAGTTTCTAGTATAGATCATCTTGTTTACTGTAGCGCCCACATTAAATCTGAAATTCAGTTTCTAGTATAGATCTTTTTTTTTACTGTAGCACTCAAAGTCAATCTAAAATTCATTTTCTAGTATAGATCATCTTGTTTAGTGTAGCGCCCACAGTCAATCTGAAATTTAGTTTCTAGTATAGATCTGCTTTTATACTGTAGTGCCCACATCCAATCTGAAATTCAGTTTCTAGGGTACATCTCCTTTTTTACAGTTGCGCCCACAGTCAATCAGAAATTCAATTTCTAGTGTAGATCATCTTGATTACTTTAGCGCCTACAGTCAATCTGAAGTTCAGTTTCTTGAATAGGTTATTCTTACAGTAGCGCCCAGAGCCAATCCCAAATTCAATTTCTAGTATAGATCATCGTTTTTACAGTAGCGCATAAGGTCAATCTGAAATTTAGTTTCTAGTATAGATCTTCTTTTTTACTGTAGCACCTACAGCCAATCTAAAATTCAGTTTCTAGTACAGATCTTCATTTTTACAGTAACTCCCACAGTCAATCTGAAATTCAGTTTCGAGTATAGATCTCCGTGCTTACTGTTGCGTCCACAGTCAATCAGAAGTTCAGATTCAAGATTTGATCTACTTTTTTACGGTAGCCCCCACAGTCAATCTGAAATTCAATTTCTAGTATAGATCCTCAAATTTGCGGTAGCTCCCGCAGTCAATCTGATATTCAGTTTCGAGTATAGATCATCTTGTTTACTGTAGCGCCTGCAGGCAATCTGGAATTCAGCTTCTAGTATAGATCTTATTTTTTACTGTAGTGCCCACAGTAAATCTAAAATTCAGTTTCTAGTATAGATCTACATTTTAACAGTAGCGCCCACAGTCAATCTGCAATTCAGTTTCAAGAATAGATCGTCCAGCTTACTGTAGCGCCTACAGTTAATCTGAAATTCAGTTTCTAGTATAGATCGTCTGTTTTACTGCAGCTCCCACAGCCAATCTGAAATTCAATTTCTACTATAGATCTTCGTTTTAACAGTAGTCCCAAAGTTAATCATAAATTCAATTTTTAGTATAGATCTTCTTTTTACAGTAGCGCTTACAGCTAATCTAAAATTTAGTTTCTAGTAATGATCTTCTTTTTCACAGTAGCGCTCACAGCCCATCTGAAAATCAGTTTCTAGTATAGATCTTAATTTTTATTGTAGCGCCCACAGTTAATCTTAAATTTAGTTTCTAGTATAGATCTTCCAATTTACTGTTGCGCCCAAAGTTAATCAAAAATTCAGTTTCTAGTATAGATATTCCTTTATACTGTAGCTCCCATTGTCAATCTGAAATTCAGTTTCTAGTATAGATCTTTTTTTTACTGTAGTGCCTGCAGTCAATCTGAAATTTATTTTATATTATTGATCTTCTATTTTACTGTAGCACCCACAGTCTATCTGAAATTAAGTTTCAAGTATAAATAATTTTTTTTACTATAACGCCCACAGTCAATCTAAATTAAGTTTCAGGTATAGATCCTCGTTTTTACAGTAGCGCCCACAGTCAATCTGAAATTCAATTTCAATTATCGATCTTCTTTTTTACTGTAGAGCCCACAGCCAATCTGGCATTCAGTTTCAAGTATAGATCTTCTTTTCTACTGTAGCGCCCACAGTCAATCTGAAATTTAGTTTCTAGTATAGATCTTCTTTTTTACAGTAGTACCCAAAGTCGATCTGAAATTCAGTTTCTAGTATAGATCTTCTTCTTTAGGGTAGCGCCCACAGTCAATCTCCAATTCAGTTTCAAGTATAGATCTTCCTGCTTACTGTAGCACCTACAGTCAATCTAAAATTCAGTTTCTAGTGTAGATCTTCTTTTTTACAGTAACGCCCACAGTCAATCTGAAATTCAGTTTCTAGTATTGATCTTTTTTTTTTACTGTAGTGCCTACAGTCAATCTGAAATTTAGTTTATATTATTGATTTCTTTTTAGCTGTAGCGCATCACAGTCTATCTGAAATTAAGTTTCTAGTAAAAATAATATTTTTTACTATTACTCCTTGAGTCAATATAAAATTTAGTTTCAAGTAGAGATCTTCGTTTTAACTATAGCGCCTACAGTCAATCTGAAATTCAGTTTCTAGTATAGATTTTCTTTTTTACTGTAGAGCCCACAGCCAATCTGGCATTCTGTTTCAAGTACAGATCTTCTTTTTTACTGTAGTGCCCACAGCCAACCAAAAATTAAGTTTCTAGTATTGATCTTCTTTTTTACAGTAGTGCCAAAAGTTAATCTGAAATTCAGTTTCTAGTATAGATCTTCTTGCTTACTATAGTGCCCACAGTCAATCTGAAATTCAGTTTCAGGTATAGAGCTTTTTTATAGCAGCGCCTATAGGTAATCTAAAATTCAGTTTCTACTATAGATGTTCTTTTTTACTGAAGCACCAATAGTCAATAAGAAATTCAGTTTCAAGTATAGATCATCTTGTTTACTGTAGCGCCCACAGTCCATAAGAAATTCAATTTCAAGTTTAGATCTTCTTTTTTATTGTTGCCCCCACAGTCAATCTGAAATTCAGTTTCTAGTATAAATCTCCTAGTTTACTGTAGCGCCCATATTAAATCTGAAATTCAGCTTCTCGTATAGATCTTCTTTTTTCCTGTAGCGCCCACAGCTAATCTGAAATTCTGTTTCTAGTATAATTCTTTTTTACAGTAGCGCCCAAAGTCAATCTGAAATTTATTTTCTAGTATAGATCTTAATTTTTACTGTAGCTCCCACAGCCAATCAGAAAATTCAGGTTCAAGTGTAGATCTGTTTTTTTTACAGTAGCGCCAACAGTCAATCTGAAATTCAGTTTCAAGTATAGATCTTTTTTTTTACTGTAGGACCCGAAGTCAATCAGAAACTCGGTTTCTAGTATAGATAATTTTTTTTACGGTAGCACCCATAGTCAATCTGAATTTCAGTTTCTAGTATATATCTTCTTTTTACTTGTAGTGGCTGCGGCCAATCTTAAATTTAGCTTCTAGTATAGATCGCCTTTTTTACAGTAGCGCCCACTGTCAATCTGAAATTCAGATTCTAGTTTAGATTTCCTTGCTTACTGTAGCGCAGATAGTCAATCTGAAATTCAGTTTCTAGTATAGATCTTTTTTACTGTACCGCCCACAGCAAATCTAAAATTTAGTTTCTAGCATAAATCTTTTTTACTGTAGCGCCCACAGCCAATCTGAAATTCAATTTCTACTATAGATCTTTAATTTAGCAGTAGCGCCCAAAGCCAATCGTAAATTCAATTTTTAGTATATATCTTCTTTTTTATTGTAGCGCCTGCAACCAATCTAAAATTCAGTTTCTAGTATTGATCATCTTTTTTACAGTAGCACCCACAGTCCATCTGAAAATTAGTTTCTAGTATAGATCTTCATTTTTACTGTAGCGCCCACAGTCAATCTGAAATTTAGTTTCTAGTATTGATTTTCAAATTTACTGTAGCGCTCAAAGTAAATATGAAATTTAGTTTCTAGTATAGATATTCTTTTTTACGGCAGCGCCCACAGTCAATCTGAAATGCAGTTTCTAGTATAGATCTTTTTTTTTTACTGTAGTGCCTACAGTCAATCAGAAATTTAGTTTCAATTATTGATCTTCATTTTTACTGTAGCGCCCACAGTTTATCTGAAATTAAGTTTCTAGAATAAATAATCTTTTTTACTATAAAGCCCAGCGTCAATTTTAAATTTAGTTTCAAGTATAGATCTTCGTTTTTACTGTAGCTCCCACAGTCAATCTAAAATTCAGTTTCTAGTATAAATCATCTATTTTACTGTAGAGCCCACAGCCAATCTGGCATTCAGTCTCAAGTATAGATCTTTTTTTTTACTGTAGCGCCTACAGCCAATCAGAAATTCAGTTTCTTCTATAAATCTTATTTTTTACAGTAGTGCCCAAAGTCAATCAGAAATTCAGTTTCTTGTATAGATCATCTTGATTATTGTAGGGCCCAAAGTCAATCTGAAAATCAGTTTCTAGTATTGATCTTCTTTTTTAATGTAGCGCCTGCGGCCAATTTGAAATTCAGATTCTTGTACAGATCTTCTTTTTTACAGTAGTGCTCACAGTCAATCTAAAATTCAGTTTCTAGTTTAGATCTTCTTTTTTACAGTAGAGCCCACAGTCATCTTAAATTTCGGTTTGAAGTATAGATCTTCATTTTTACTGTAGCGCCCACGGCTAATCTGAAATTCAGTTTCTAGTATAGATCTTTTTTACAGTAGCTCCCAAAGTCAATCAGAAATTGAAATTCTAGTATAGATATTCTTTTTACTGTAGCGCCTACGGTGAATCTGAAATTCAGTTTATAGTACAGATCTTTTTTACGGTAGCCCCCACAGTCAATCTGAAATTTAGTTTCTATTAAAGATCTTCTTTTTTATTGCAGCGCCTATAGTCAATCTGAAATACTGTTTCAATTATAGATCTTTATTTTTACTGTAGCAACCGCAGTTAAATTTAAATTAAGTTTCTAGTATAGATCTTCCAAATAACTGTAGCCCCTAGAGTCAATCTAAATTCAGAATCTAGTATAGATATTCTTTTTAACTGTAGCGCCCGCAGTCAATCTAAAATTAAGTTTCTAGAATACATATTATTTTTTACTGTAGCGCCCAAAATTAATCTAAAATTCAGTTTCAAGTATAGATCTACTAGTTTACTGTAGCACCACAGTCAATCTGAAATTCATTTTCAAGTATAGATCTTCTTGCTTACTGTAGCGCCCACAGTCAATCTGAAATTTAATTTCTTGTATAGATCATCATTTTTACTGAAACGCCCACAGTTAATCTAAAATTCTGTTTCAAGTATAGATCTTCTTTCTTACAGTAGCGCTCACAGTCAAATAAGTAATTTAGTTTCTTGTATAGATTTTCATGTTTTCAGTAGCACCCACAGTTAATCTGAAATTCAGTTTTGAATATAGATCTTCTTTTTTACTGTAGCGCCCACAACCAATCTGAAATTCGGTTTCTAGTATAGATCTTCTTTTTAACAGTAGCACCCTAAGTCATTCTGAAATTCTGTTTTAGTATAGATATTCTTTTGTACCGTAGAGCCCACAGACAATCTGGTATTCAGTTTCAAGTATAGATCTTCTGTTTAACTGTAGCGTCCACAGCCAATAAGAAATTCAGTTTCTAGTATAGATCATTTTTTTTACAGTAGTGCCCAAAGTCAATCTGAAATTCAGTTTCTTGTTTAGATCTTCTTTTTTATTGTTACGCCCAAAGTCAATCTGAAATACAGTTTCAAGTATAGATCATTTTTATAGTAGCGCCCACAGACAATCTGAAATTCAGTTTCTAGTATAGATCTTCTTTTTTATTGCAGCACCTATAGTCAATCTGAAATTCAGTTTCTAGCATAAATTATCTAATTACTGTAGCGCCCACAGTCAATATGTAATTAAGTTTCAAGTATAGATCTTCTTTTTTGTTGTAGCGCCCACAGTCAATCTGGAATTAAGTTTCTAGTATAGATCTTCTTTTTTACTGTAGCACCCACTGTCAATCTAAATTCAGTTTCTAGTATAGATTATCTTGTTTACTGTAGCGCCTACAGTCAATTTAAAATTCAGTTTCAAGTATAGATCTTCTTTTTCTAACATTTAGATGACTTTGGGGCACTACTGTAATAATTAAGATCTTTACCAAAAAACTATTTTTCTATTGTATGTAGGCGCTAAGTAAAAAAAAAATATCATTGAGACTGATGCCAGATTGGCTGGTGGGCTCTACAGTATCATAGAAGATCCTATACTTAGAAACTAAATTATTAGATGACTGTGAGAGCTGCACTAAAAACGAAAGATCTAACTTGAAAACTAAATTTTAAAATGACGCTGGGAGTTATAGTAAAAATTTACTTTTATACTTAGATAGAACTAATTTCAGATAATCTGGCAGTACAGTAAAAAAGAAGATAATAATGAAACTAAAATTGCAGCTTGACTGTAGGCAATCACCGTAACATAAAAAGATCTAGACCAGAAACTGAAGTCAGATTGACTGTGGGCGATACCGTAAAAAAGAATATCTATACTAGAAATGATTTTAGGTATTAACTTTGGGCGAGACAGAAAGTAGGAAGGATCTATATAGAAACAAAATTTGAGATTGATTTGGGCGCTACAGTAAAATGAAGATCTATATAGAAACTGATTTTCAGAGGGATGGGGGCGCTACTGTAAAAAATAAGTTCAATATTAGAAATGAATTTTAATTGGCTGCGGCGCTTTACAGTAAAAAAAGAGATCTATACTAAAAATTGATTACGATTTGGCTTGGGCGCATACTGCTTAAACGATGATCTATCGTGAAATTGAATTTGATGGCTGTGGGCGCTTATAGTTAAAAAAGATATATAACTAGAAACTGAATTTTAGATTTACTGTGGGCACTGAAGTTAAAAAGAATATCCTATGCTAGTAAATGGAATTCCGAGGGACTGTGGGAGCGGCAGTAACAGAGATTATTACTAATTTAATTACAGATTGACTTTGGGTTGCTAATGTAAAAAAAATTATCTATAGAGAAATAGATTTCAGATTGCTGGGTGATACAGTAAAAAAAATGATCTCTTACTTGAAACTGAAATTTCAGATTGACTGTGGGCGCTACACTAAAGAAGATGAGTTATACTAAGAAACTGAATTTAGGTGACTATGGGTGTACAAGTCAATAATAAGATTATACTAGAAACTGAATTTCAGATTGTCTGGGAGGTATTATAAAAAAGATCTATACATCAAACTGAATTAGATGACTGTAGCACTGCTATAAAAAGAGATCTATAGTGAAGCGAATTTCAGATTTACTTTTGGCACTACTGTTAAACGAATGTATATACAAGAAATGAATTTCAGAGACCGTGGGCCCTACTATAAACAAGAAGATCTATACTAGAAATGAATTTAAGATTTACTTTGGGTACTACAGTAAAAAAGAATTTCTATACTAGAACTGAATTTTAGATTGACTTTGGGTGCTACTGTAAAAAAAGCGAGATCTACACTAGAACCTGAATTTCAGAATTGGCTGGGGCGGCACAGTAAAATCAAGATCTATAATAGAGAAACTACATTTCAGATTGACTTTGGGCGCTACTGTAAAAAGAATTATACTAGAAACTGAATTTCGTTGGCTGTGGCGCTACAGTAAAAAAGGAGATCTATACGAGACATGAATTGCAGATTGAATATGCGGCGCCACAGTTAACAAGGAGATTTTATACTAAAATAATTTCAGATAGATGTGGGGGCTACAATAAAATAGAAGAACTAATCTAGAAACTGAATTTCATATGGACGGTGGGCGGCTAAGTAAACAAGAGATCGATACTAGAAACTGAATTTCCGATTGACTAAGGTTGCTACAGTAAAAAAGAACATCTTAGAAAAAACTGAATTCCTAGATTAAGGTGGGAGCTTACTATTAAAAAAGATCTCTACATGAAACTGATTCAGATTGACTGTGGGCGTACAGTAAACAAGACGGCTATACTAAAAAACTGAATTTACGATTGACATGGCACTATTGTAAAAAGAAGATCTATACTTGAAACTTAATTTGATGGTGTGGGTACTACAGTAAAAAAAAAGATCTTACTTGAATGAATGCAGATTGATGTGGCACCGTAAAATAAAGATCTATTCTAGAAACCGAATTTCGGCATTACTTCGTGTTGTACTGTTAAAAATAAAATCTCTACCAGAAAATGAATTTCAGGTTGACTTAGGCGCTACTGTAAAACCGAAGATCTATACAAGAAAACCAAATTTCAGATGGCGGTTGGACGTACAGTAAAACTGAAGATTATACTCAAACTTAAATTAGATGGACTATTGGGTTAATGAAAACAAGAAAATCTATACTAGATACTAAATTACTTATTTGGACCGGTGGCTCCTACTGTAAAAATGAATATTATCTAGAAAATGAATTCAGATTAAATGTGGGCGCTTCAAAAAAAGATGCGCACATACAAGAATACTGAAATTTCAGATTAACTGGGGGCGGTGAGTAAACAAGAGGATCTAACTAGAATCGAATAGATTGACGTGGGCGCTACAGTAAACAAAGAAGATCTATAATAGAAGCTAAACTTTAGATTAATTTGTGGGCGCTACAGTAAAAAACAATTATGTATTCTGGGAAACTAATTTCAGATTGACGAGGGAGCTACAAGTTAAAAAAGCATAATCGTATTGAGATTTTAATTTTAGATCGCCTTGGGCGATACAGTTAATTGGAAGCTAATATACTAGAAACGGAAGTTCAGATCGACTGTGGGCGCTACAGTAAAAATAAAAGATCATATTGAAACTGTATTTCAGATGAGTGTGGCGCTACAGTACAAAAGAAGATTATTACTGAAACTGAATTTTAGATGACTGGGGGCCTACGGTAAAAAAGGAAGATATGAACTATTACTAAACTAATTTCAGGATTGGCTATAGGCGCTCTAGATAAAAAGAGCAATCTATTCTAGAAACTGAATTTTTGATTGATTTGGGAGCTACTGTTAAAACAATCTATACTAGAAACAAATTTTAAGATTAGCTGGGGCGCTACTTAAAAAAGAAGATTGTACAAGAAAGAAACGAATTTCAGGCTTGGCTCGTAGCGCTTTACAAGTTGTAAAAAATGAAGACAAACTAGACAACTAAATTTCAGATTGAATGTGGGCACTACTGTAAAAACGAAGATAGGACGTAACTGAATTTCAGATTCGTGCAGGCCTACTGTTAAAAAGTTTATTATACTAGAAAGAATTTCTGATTGACTTTGGGACGCCTACGTATAAAAAAAAGATCTATACTAGGAAACTGAATCAGACTGAATATCAGCGCTGCAGTAAACAAGGAGATACACTAGAATCTAATTTCCAGATTTGACTGTGGGGCTACTGTATGTTAAAAACGAATCATACTAGAAAGAATTTTAGTTGGCTGTGGGCATTACATAAAAAAGAAGAGATACTGAAACTTAAGGTCAGATTGACTGTAGAGTTTCTCGTAAACAAGAAGCTTCTATACTAGGAACACAGGAATGTCAGATGACTGTGGCTGGCTATGTAAAAAAAAAGATCTATACTTGAAATTGGAAGTTATGATGGGCTCTGGCCACTACAATAAAAAAAAGAGGATCAACTTGAAACTGAATTTCAAATTGACTGTAGGCGCTCAGTCCCACAAGATTATTCTATACAGAAACTGAATTTCAGATAAATGTGGGTGCTCCTGTTAAAAAAGAAGATAGATACTAGAAATGAATCCAGCTTGATGTGGCGCAAACAATAAAAAGAGATTATCTGGAACTTAATCATATTGACTGTGGGCGTACCAGTAAATAAGATAATCTATACACAAACTAAATTTCAGATGACTAAGGTGCTACAATAAAAAAGAAGAACTATACTTGGAAAGAATTCTGTTGTCTGTGGGCAGTACTATAAAAAAGATCTATACTTTTTTTTTTGTTTTTTTTTTTTTTTTTTTTTTGGTTCTTTTTTTGTTTGTTTTTTTTTTTTGTTTGTTTGTTTTCTTTTTTTTTTTTTTTTTTTTTTTTTTTTTTTTTGAACTGACTTTCAAATTTTCTTTGGGCGGAACATAAAAAAGAAGATCTAAACAAGAAATGAATTTCAGATTGACTTTGGGCATATGTAAAAATGATGTTCTATACTAGAAATTAATTTTTATGGCTGTGGAACGCCTCAGTAAAACGCAGATTATACTTGAAACTAATACCCAATTGGTTGTGGGATCTACGGTAAAAAGAAGAACTATAGTAAAAACTAATTTTCAGAATGACTGAGGGGCTAGTTAAAAAGAAAATTGACTAGGAAAATGAATTCAGATTGGTTGTGGGGCTACCCCCCAGTTAAAAAAGATGATATATATTCAAAACGACTTTCAGATTACAGTGGGTGCTACTGGAAAATAAGGAAAATTATACAGAACTAACTTACTATTGGACTGTGAGCGCTCCTAAAAAAGATCTAGACTAGAAACGTAATTTCAGATTGACCGTAGGCGCGAAAGTAATCAAGATGATCTGCATAGAAATTGAATTCAGATTGACTGTGGGCGATACAGGTAAACAAGCAGATCTTATACTAGGAAAATTAATTTTAGATTGACTGTGGTGCTACAGTTAAACAAGTATGATTATACTAGAACTTGAATTTAGCTTAATTGAGGCGCCACAGTTAAAAATAATATGTATTCTAGAAACTTAACTTCAGATGACGGCGGGCGTACAGGTTAAAAAGAATATCTATACTTAGATTCTGAATTTTGATTGACTGTGGGGGCCACAGTTAAGTGGAAGCTCTATGTTGAAACTGGAATTTCATATTAACTGGGGGGGATACAGTAAAAATAAGATCATAATTGAAACGTATTTTGATTGATATTAGGCTACATAAAAAAGAAGGATCATTACTAGAAATAAATTTGGATTGACTGTGGGGGATACTGTTAAAATAGAAGATCTGTTACTATAAAAACGAATTTCAGATTCGTGTAGGCGCGTAAAGTAAAAGAATATCGATACTGGAATTTGAATTTTGATGACTTTGGGAGACTGTAAAAAGATCTATACTAGAAACTAACTTTCAGATGCTTGGGGGAGACAGTAAAAAATGAAGATATATACTTGAAAACGAATTTAAGATGACTGTGGGCGTCAGTAAAAAAGACGATCTAGACAAAAAACTGAATCAGATGATGTGGCACTACTGTTAAAAAAGCTGATCTGTACAAGAATTGAATTTCGAGTGGCCGTAGGCGCTACATTAAAAAGACGATCTATACTAGAAACTGACTTTCAGATTGACTTGGGAGCGCAATAAACAAGATGATCTAAAAGAAAAAGAATTTCAGATGGGACTTGGGCACTACTGTAAAAAATAAGATTTATAGAAGAAACGGAATTTCTGATTGGCTGTAGGGGTACAGTAAAAAAGAAGATCTATTCTTGGACTGATGCCCGATTGCTGTGGGCTCTACGTAAAATTGCATGGATTTATACTAGAAACTGAATTTAGATTGATGTGGGAGTAACAGTAAAAAGAGATCTATACTGAACTTAATTTAAATGACCGCTGGGTGTTATAGCTCAAAAAGATATTTATACTAGAAAATGAATTTAAGGTTAGACTGGTGGGCGCTACAATACAACGAAGATCAATAATTGAAAAATGCAGATTGTTGTAGGCACTACAGTAAAAAAAAAAAGATTACTAGAAAACTTAATTGCAGGATTGACTGCCGGGGCACGCTAACGAAAAAAAAAGATTCGATCTAGAAACTGATTTTAGATTACTTGGGGCAATACAGTTAGTAAATTGGAAACAATCAATATGGAAAAATTTCAGATGGCCTGTGGGCGATACAGTAAAAATGAAGATCTATACTAGAAAATGAGTTCGAGGATTGTGGGCGCTACTGTTAAAAAAAAGATGAATCAATACTAAAAACTGACTTTAAGATGGTTGAAGGCGCTATAGTAAAATAGAAGATCTATACTACAAATTTGAATTACGATTGGCTTTGGGCGTAATGCTTAAAACGAGATCTAATAGTAGAAATGAATTTCAGATGGTGTGGGCGGCTAATAAAACCTTTTGATTTATACTCGAAGCGGAATTTCTAGATTTGCTGTTGGCGCTACCGTTAAAAATAAGTTTACTTGAAATGAATTAAAGATAAATTCGGCGCTAAGTAAACAAGGAAATCTAAAACTAGAACTGAATTTCAGAGTGGACTAGTGGGCGCTAATGTAAACAAGGAAGATCTAGACAGGACAAACGAAAAAAAAAAAAAAAAAAAAAAAATATGCATTAAGAGTGGCTAAGGGCATACAATTAAAAAAAAAGAAGACTATACTGAACATGAATTTCAAATTGGCTAGGGCTTTAACTACAATAC
>JACGCM010000966.1:0-118940 GCA_014058105.1 Kingdonia uniflora
CAACCTCCAAAATGAGTTTAGGTAGCCACGCTCATAAGATTGCGATAAAGTTGCGGAGAGGTGTGAAATCGTATCGGCCAAAAATTTAATCCGAAAGATTGTGATTAATTGGTAAATATCTAGCTCTTTGTCGGTGGAAAAGAACTCTTAAAATCTACAACTCACAAAATGAGTACTCGGTAGCCAAGAATATCAATAATTTCAAGCTAAACAAGGAGAGGGAATAATCAGGACGTCATAAAACTCAAACACGGTATTACGGAATAATTTGGTAAAACTATCCTAGCCTGTGTAGTTTAAAGGAAACTCTAAAACAGAAAAACCTCTAAAAGGAGTACATGGAATCCCAGATCTCATAATTACGCTATAAAGCAATGGAGAGTACGAAAACTCTCAGGTCAAAAATTCAACCACCAATTTTTTTATCATTTGGTAACAATCCTGCATTTTGTCGATCAAAAAAGAAACTCATAAAAAGTATCCAACCTCGCAAACGAGTTGACGGTAGCAAAGTTCCCAGAATTACGATATAAAGCATCGGAGAGGTGCGAAATCGTACCGGTAAAAAATTCAATCCACAAGTATATGTATCATTTGGTAACATTTTAGCATGTTTTGGTCGGAAAAGAAACCTCATAAAATGATCCAACCTCTCAAATGAGTTGACGGTAGCAAGCTTCTAGAATTACAATCTAAAGTTGCGGAGGGTGTGAAAGTTGGTATCGGGCAAAAATGAAATCCAAAAGAAGGTGATTTCCGTTTTTAAACTATCTAGCTGTTGTGGTCAAAGCGGAACTTCTTAAAAAAATTCAACCTCTCAAACGAGTACTGGTACCAAAAATCTCAAGAATTTCAACCTAAAGAACGGAGAGGTACGAAATCCTATTGGGCGGGCTCAAAAAAGTAAACCGATTTTTGTTTTTAATCCTTTGGTAACACTCCTGCATGTTGTTGGTAGAAAAAAAACTCAAAAATGACTCTGACCTCGCAAACGTGTGAACGGTAGCCAAACTTCTAGAATGACGATCGAAAGCACGGAGAGGTGGGAAATCGTACGGTCCGAAATTTAAGCAGGGAGAATTGCAATTAATTAGGTAAACTATCTAGCCAGTTGTCGGCCAAAAGGGGACTAATAAAAAGATCCGAAGTTCTCAAACGAGTTGACGGTAGCAAAGCGTCTCAGAAATACGATATAAACCAACGCAGAGGTCGAGAATCCGTTCCGGTCAAAAAAGGATCCGGGAGTATTAAGATAATTGGTAGTTGTAAAGCTTGATATATTGGACGAAATGAAATGCTTAAAATATACATCTTCTAAAATGAGGTCGGCTGCAAAGAATCTCAGAATTTTTATCTAAAGCAGCGGAGAAGTGCGAAATCTGTACTGGCAAAAACTCAAACCAGGAGTATTGCGATTAATATGGTAACTATCCTAGGGGGTTGTCGGTCGAAAAGAAACTCTGAAAATGTACATGATGTCTTAAAAGAGTACCTGTTAGCCAAGCTTCTAAGAATTATGAGATAAAGGTACAGAGAGGTGTAAATCCATTTCGGTCAGATATTTAAACCACAGAATTGTTATTCATTTGGTAACAATCCAACAAGTTGGTTGAAAAGATACTCTTAAAGAGATCTAACTTCTCGAACGAGTTGACGGTAGCCATCTTTTAAGAATTAAGATCTAAAGCTACGGAGAGGTGCAAAATCTGTACTGGTCAAAAATTGAATCCAGAAGTATTACGATTAATTTGGCAAATATCCTAGCTTGCTGTCAGTCAAAAAAGAACTCTTAAAAGCTATACATCTTCTCAAATGTGTACTCGGTAGCCAAGAATGTCATAATTGCGATATAAAGCAATGAAGAGGTGCAAAATCCTTTCCGGCAAAAACTCAAACCCAGAGTATTGCGATTAATTTGGTAACTATCTTAGCGGGTTATCGGTCGAAAAGGAACTCTGAAAAAGAAAATAACATCTCAAAGGAGAACTCCGTAGCAAAGCATCTAAGAATTACGATATAAAACAACGGGGAGGTGTAAAATCCGTTTCGGTCAAAAATTTAAACCGCGAGTATTGTTATTCATTTGGTAACAATCCTAGCATGTTGGCTGTTGGGAAGAAACTCTTAAAAATTATCCAACCTATCAAACGAGATGAAGGAAGCCAAGCTTGTCAGAATTACAATCTAAAGCAACGGTGAGGTACAAAATCTGTATCGGTCAAATAATAGAAGCTATGAGTAGTGGTATTAATTTGGTAGATATCCTAGCTTGATAATGGTCGGAATGGAATGCCTAAAAACTATACAACCTCTCAATCGTGTTGTCCGTAGCAAAGAATCTCAGAATTTTGATCTAAAGTAACAGAGAGGTGCAAAATTCGTACCGTTCAAAAATTGAAACTGGGAGTATTGTGATTAATTGTGTAACTATCCTAGCTTGTTGTTAGTCAAAAAAGAACTATTAAAAATAATACAGCCTCTTAAAGGAGTACTCGGTAGCCAAGAATCTCAGAATTACGATATAAAGCAATGGAGAGGTGCGAAATATGTATTGGTCAAAAATTTAAACCGCAATTTTTTTATTCATTTGGTAACCATCCTAGCATGTTGTTGGTCAAAAAGAAATTCATAAAAATTATCCAACCTCTCTACCAAGTTGACGTTAGCAAAGCTTCTCAAAATTTTGATCTAAAGCAACGGAGAGGTGCGAAATCCGTACCGGCTAAAAATTCAAGCCGCGAGTATTGTTATTAATTTATTAACAATCCTAGCATGTTTTTGTTCGATAAGAGGATCATAAAAATTATCCAACCTCTCAAACGAGTTGACGGTAGCCAAGCTTCTTATAACTATGATCTAAAGCAACGGGGAGGGGCAAAATCCGTATCGGTCTAAAATTGAATGAGGAATTATTGTGATTAATTTGGTAACAATCCTAGCTTGTTGTCGGTCGAAAAGGAACTCTTAAAAACTATACAACATCACAATTGAGTACTCAGTAGCCAAGAATCTCAGAGTTTAGAGCTAAAGCAACGGAGAGGTGTGAAATCCATACCGGTCAAAAACTCAAATCAGGAATATTGCGATTAATTTGGTAACTATCCTAGCTTGTTGTCAGTCAAAAAGGAACTCTAAATACTTTGCAACCTCTCAAATGAGTACTTGGAAGCCAAGAATCTCATAACTACGATATAAAGTAACGGAGAGGTGCGAAAAATGTATCGGCCAAAATTTCACACCGTAATTTTTTTTATTCATTTGGTAACAACCCTCGAATGTTATCGATCAAAAAGATATTCATAAAAATTATCCAACCTCACAAACGAGTTAACGGTAGCAAAGTTTCACAGAATTTTGATCTAAAGCATCGGAGAGGTGCGAAATCCGTACCGGTAAAAAATTCAATCCGCGAGTATTGTTATTCATTTGGTAAAAATCCGAGCATGTTTTTGGTCGAAATGAAACTCAAAAAAGTGATCCAACCTCCCAAATGAGTTGATGGTAGCCAAGCTTCATAGAATTACGATCTAAAGCAACGGAGAGGTGCGAACTCCGTATCGGCCAAAAATTCAATCCAAAAGTATTGTGATTAATTTGGTAACTATCCTAGCTTGTTCTCAGTTGAAAAGGAACTCTTTAAAACTCTACAACCTCACAAACGAGTACTCGGTAGCCAAGAATCTCATAATTTTAAGCTAAAGCAACGGAGAGGTGCATAATCCGTACCGGTCAAAAACTCAAAACAGGAGTATTACGATTAATTTGGTAACTATCCTAGCTTGTTGTAAGTTTAAAAGGAACTCTAAAAACAATACAACCTCTCAAAGGAGTACATGGAATCCAAGAATCTCATAATTACGATATAAAGCAATGGAGATGTACCAAAAACGTATCGGTCAAAAATTCACACCGCAATTTATTCTATTCATTTGGTAGCAATCCCCGCATATTGTCGGTCAAAAAGAAACCCATAAATATTATCTAACCTCTCAAACGAATTGACAGTAGCAAAGTTTCTCAGAAATACGATCTAAAGCATCGGAGTGGTACAAAATTTGTACCGGCAAAAAAATCAATCCGCGAGTATTGTTATTCATTCGAAAGCAATCCTAGCATGTTTTTAGTCGAAAAAAACTCATAAAAATGATCCAACCTCTCAAATGAGTTGACGGTAGCCAAACATCTTTGAATTACGATATAAAGTTGCGGAGAGGTGCAAAATCCATATCGGTCTAAAATTGAATCCAAAAGTATTGTGATTAATTTGGTAACTATCCTAGCTTGTTGTCGGTCAAAAAGGAACTCATAAAAACAATACAACCTCTTAAACGAGTACCCGGTAACCAAAAATTTCATAATTTCAACCTAAAGCAACGGAGGGGTGCGAAATCCGTATCTGTCAAAAAATCAAACTGAATTTTTTTTATTCATTTGGTAGCAATCCTAGCATGTTGTTGGTAGAAAAGAAACTTATAAAAATGATTCTACCTCGCAAACGTGTTTACGGTAGCCAAGCTTCACAGAATTACGATCTAAAGCAACAAAGAGGTTGGAAACCGTGCCGGTCTGAAAATCAAGCCGGGAGAATTGCAATTAATTTGGTAACTATCCTAGCTTGTTGTCGGCCGAAAAGATACTAATAAAAATGATCCGACATCTCGAACGAGTTAACGGTAGCGAAGCGTCTCAGAAATACGATCTAAACCAACCAGAGGTGCGAAATCCGTTCCGGTCATAAAAATGAATCCGGGAGTATTAAGATTAATTTGGTAGTTATTCTTGCTTGATATTGGTCAAAATGAAATGCTTAAAAATTATACCTCCTCTCAATCGAGTTGTCAGTTGGAAAGAATTTCTGAATTTTTATCTAAAGCAGCGGAGAGGTGCGAAATCTATACCGGCAAAAACTCAAACCGAGAGTATTGCGATTAATATGGTAACTATCCTAGGGGGTTGTCTGTTGAAAAGGAACTCGAAAATGAACATAATGTCTTAAAAGAGTACCCGTTAGCCAAGCTTCTAAGAATTGCGAGATAAAGGTACGGAGAGGTAAAAATCTGTTTCGGTCAAATATTTAAACCATGAGAATTGCTATTCATTTGGTAACAATCCTAACAATTTTTTGGCTGAAAAGAAACTCTTAAATGAGATCCAACCTCTCGAACGAGTTGACGGTAGCCAAGCTTTTAAGAATTACGATCTAAAGCTATGGAGAGGTGTGAAATCTGTACCGGTCAAAAATTGAATCCAAAAGTATTACGATTAGTTTGGCGACTATCCTAGCTTGTTGATAGTCAAAAAGAACTCTTAAAAGCTATACAACTTCACAAACGTGTACTCGGTAGCCAAGAATTTCAAATTTGCGATATAATGCAATGGAGAGGTGCAAAATCCTTATCGGCAAAAACACAATCCGAGAGTATTACGATTAATTTGATATCTATCCTAGCGGGTTATCGGTCGAAAATGAACTCTAAAAACGAAAATAACATCTCGAAGGAGTACTCGGTAGCCAAGCTTCTAAGAATTACGATATAAAGCAACGGGGAGGTGCGAAATCCGTTTCGGTCAAAAATTCAATCCGCGTGTATTGTTATTCATTTGGTAACAATCCTAGCATGTTAGATGTTGGAAGGAAACTTTTGAAAATGATCCAACCTATCAATCGAGTTGAAGGTAGCCAAGCTTCTCAGAATTGCGGTCTAAAGCAACGGAGAGGTACGAAATCTGTACCGGTCAAAAATTGAAATAGGAATTATGGCGATTAATTTGGTAGCTATCCAACTTGATATTGGTCAAAATTGAATGCTTAAAAACTATACATCTTCTCAATCGAGTTGTCGGTTGCAAAGATTCTCAAAATTTTGATGTAAAGCAACGGACAAGTGCGAAATCCGTACCGTTCTAAAATTGTAATCGGGAGAATTGTGATTAATTTGGTAACTATCCTAGCTTGTTGTCAGACAAAAAGGAACTCTTAAAATCATTACAACCTCTCAAAGGAGTAATCGGTAGCCAAGAATCTCATAATTACGATTTAAAGCAACGGAGATGTGCAAAATACGTATCGTTCAAAAATTCAAACCCCAATTTTTTTAATTCATTTGGTAACAATCGTCGCATGTTGTCGGTCGAAAAGAAATTTATAAAAATTATCCAGCCTCTCTATCAAGTTGACGGTAGCAAAGCTTCTCATAATTAGGATCTAAAGCAACGGAGAGGTGCGAAATCTGTACCGGTAAAAAATTCAAACCACGAGTACAGTTATTAATTTAGTAACAATCTTAGCATATTTTTGGTCGAAAAGTGGCTCATAAAAATGATATAAAGCAACGGTGAGGTGCGTAATCCGTTCCGGTCAAAAATTGAAACCGTATGTATTGCGATTAATTTTGTAACTATCCTTGCTTGTTGCCGATCGAAAAGGAACTCTTAAATACTATTCAACCTTACAAATAAGTACGCGGTAGCCAAGAATTTCATAATTTTAATCTAAAGCAACAGAGAGGTACGAAATCCGTACCGGTGAAAAACTCAAACCAGGATTATTACGATTAATTTGGTAACTATCCAAGGTGGTTGTCAATCAAAAGGGAACTCTAAAATCTATATAACCACTCAAAGGAGTACTCAGAAGCCAGGAATCTCATAATTACGATATAAAGCAACGGAGAGGTACGAAAAACGTATTGGTCAAAAATTTACACCGCAATTCTTTTTTATTCATTTGGAAACAATCCTCGCATGTTGTCGGTCAAAAAGATACTCATAAAAATTATCCAACCTCTCAAATGGGTTTATGGCAGCAAAGCTTCCCAGAATTTCGACCTAAAGCATCAGAGAGGTAGCCAAGAATCTCATAATTACGATATAAAGCAACGGAGAGGTGCGAAATCCGTATCGGTCAAAAATTTAAACTGAATTATTTTTTATTCATTTGGTAACCATCCTAGAATGTTGTCTGCCGAAAAGAAACTCATAAAAATGATCCAACCTCACAAACTAGTTGACGGTAGCAAAGATTCACAGAATTACGATCTAAAGCAACGGAGAGGTGAGAAATCGTACCGGTCAGAAATTTAAGCCGAATGAATTGCGATTAATTTGTTAACTATCCTAGCTTGTTGTTGGCCGAAAAGAAACTCATAAAAATTATCCAACCTCTCAAACGGGTTGACGGTAGCAAAGCTTCCCAGAATTTTAATCTAAAGCATCGAAGCTGTGCGAGATAAGTACCGGTATAAAATTCAATCCGCGTGTAATGTTATTCATTTGGTAACAATTCTAGCATGTTTTTGGTCGAAAAGAAACTCATAAAAATGATCCAACCTCTCAAATTAGTTGTCGGTATCCAAGCTTCATAGAATTTT
This sequence comes from Kingdonia uniflora, assembly GCA_014058105.1. Taxonomy (NCBI): domain Eukaryota; kingdom Viridiplantae; phylum Streptophyta; class Magnoliopsida; order Ranunculales; family Circaeasteraceae; genus Kingdonia; species Kingdonia uniflora. The sequence continues at coordinate 7,371 of JACGCM010000966.1, forward strand.
GATTTAAAGCTGCGGAGTGGTGCGAAATCCGTATTGGTCAAAAATTGAATCCGAAAGAATTGCGATTAATTTGGTAACTATCCAAGCTTGTTGTCGGTCGAAAATGAACACTTAAAATCTATGCAACCATACAAACGAGTACTCGGTAGCCAAGAATCTCATAATTTTAAGCTAAAGCAACGGAGAGGTACAAAATCCGTACCGGTCAAAAACACAAACCTGGAGAATTGCGATTAATTTGGTAACTATCCTAGCTTGTTATCACAAAATGGAACTCTAAAAACTATACAACCTCTCAAAGGAGTACTCGGAAACAAAAAATCTCATAATTACGATATAAAGCAACGGAGAGGTGCGAAATACGCATCGGTCAAAAATTTACACCGCAATTTTTTCTATTCATTTGGTAACAATTCTCGCATGTTGTCGTTCAAAAATAAACTCTTAAAAATTAACCAACCACTCAAATGAGTTGACGGTAGAAAAGTTTCCCAGAATTATGATCTAAAGCATCGGAGAGTTGTAAAATCCGTACCGGTAAAAAATTTAATCCGCGAGTATTGTTATTCATTTGGTAACAATCCTAGCATGCTTTTGGTCGAAAAGAAACTCATAAAAATGATTTAACCTCTCAAATGAGTTGACGGTAGCCAATCTTCTTAGAATTACGATCTAAAGGTGCGGAGAGGTGCGAAATACGTATCGTTCTAAAATTGAATCCGAAAGAATTGCGATTAACTTGTTAACTATCCTAGCTTGTTGTCGGTAAAAAGGAACTCTTAAAAACAATACAACTTCTAAAGTGAGTACTCGGTTGCCAAAAATCTCATAATTTCAACCTAAAGCAACGGAGAGGTGTGAAATCTGTACCTGTCAAAAATTCAAACCGAGTGTATTGCGATTAATTTGATAACTATCCTAGCTTGTTGTCAGTCAAATAGAAACTCTTACAAACTATACAACCTTTCAAACAAGTTGTTGGTAGTCAAGAATCTTAGAATTTTGATCTAAAGCAAGAGAGAGCTGCGAAATCCGTACCAGTAAAAAATTCAATCCGTGAATTTTTTTATTCATTTGGTAACAATCCTAGCATGTTCTCGGTCTCATAGAAACACATAAATAAGATCCATACACTCAAAATGGGAGTATTGCAATTAATTTGGTAACTATCCAAGAAGGTTATCGGTCGAAAAGGAACTTTGAAAAAGATCATAATATCTCAAAGGAGTACTCGGTAGCCAAGAAACACAGAATTACGATATAAAGCAACAGAGAGGTGTAAAATCCGTACCGGTAAAAAATTCAAACCGCGAGTATTGTTATTAATTTAGTAACAATCCTAGCATGTTTTTGGTCATAAAGAGGCTCATCAAAATGATATAACCTCTTAAACGAATTGACGGTAGCCAAGCTTCTTAGAATTATGATCTAAAGCAACGGAGAGGTACAAAATCCGTATCGGTCAAAAATAGAATCATAAAGTATTGCGATTAATTTTGTAGCTATCCAAGCTTGCTGTCGGTCGAAAATGACCTCTTAAAAACTATACAGCCTCACAAATGAGTACTCGGTAGCCAAGAATCTCAGAATTACTATATAAATCAACGAAGAGGTACGAAATCCGTACCGGTCAAAAATTTAAACCGGGAGTATTGCGATTAATTTGGTAACTATCCTAGCTTGTTGTCTATCAAAAAGAAATCCTTAAAAACTATACAACCTCACAAACGAGTGCTCGGTAGCCAAGAATCTCATAATTTCAAGCTAAAGCAACGGTGAGGTGCGAAATCCGTACCGGTCAAAAACTCTAACCAGGAGTATTACGATTAATTTGATAACTATCCTTGTTGGTTGTCAATCAAAAAGGAACTCTAAAAACTATACAACCCCTTAAAGGAGTACTCGGAAGCCAATAATCTCATAATTACGATATAAAGCAACGGAGAGGTGCGAAAAACGTATCGGTCAAAAATTCACACCGCAATTTTTTTTATTCATTTGGAAAAATCTTCGCATGTTGTCGGGCTAAAAGATACACATAAAAATTATCCAACCTCTCAAACAGATTAACGGTAACAAAGCTTCCATAAATTTTGATCTAAAACAACGGAGAGGTGCAAAATCTGTACCGTTAAAAATTTTAATTCGCGTGTATTGTTATTTATTTGGTAACAATCCTATCATGTTTTTGGCCCAAAAGAAACTCATAAAAATGATCCAGCCTCTCAAATAAGTTGCCAGTATCTAATCTTCTTAGAATTTCAATTTAAAGCTGATGAGAGGTGCGAAATCTGTAACGGTCAAAAATTGAATCCGAAAGAATTGTGATTAATTTGGTAACAATCTTAGCTTGTTGTTGGTTGAAAATATACTCTTAAAAACTATACGACCTCTCAAACGAGTACTCGGAAGTCAAAAATCTTATAATTTCAATCTAAAGTAACGGAGAGGTGCGGAATCCGTACTGGTCAAAAATTTAAGCCTGGAGAATTGCGATTAATTTGATAACAATCCTAGCTCGTTGTTAGTCGTAAAGGAACTCTTAAAAACTATACAACCTCTCAAACGAGTTGCCGGTAGCCAAGAATCTTAGAATTTCAATCTAAAGCAATGGAGAGGTGCGAAATCCGTACCGGTAAAAAATTCAAACCGTGATTTTTATTATTCATTTTATAGTAATGCTAGCATGTTGTCGGTCTAATAAAAACTCATAAAACTGATCCAACCTCTCAAACAGAGAATATTGTAATTAATTTGGAAACTATCGAAGTGTGCTATCGGTTCAAAAGCAACCCTGATAAAGAACATAACATCTCAAAGGAGTACTCGAAAGCCAATAATCTCAAAATTACGATAAAAAGCAACGGAGAGGTGTGAAATCCGTATCGGTCAAAAATTCTAACCAATTTTTTTTTATTCATTTGGTAACAATCCTAGCATGTTGTCTGTTGAAAAGAAACTCATTAAAATAATTCAACCTCACAAACGAGTTGATGGTAGCCAAGATTCTCATAATTACGATCCAAAGCAACGGAGAGGTGAGAAATCGTATTGGTTAAAAATTCAAGCCGAGAGAATTGCGATTAATTTGGTAACTATCCTAGCTTGTTGTCGGCCGAAAATACACTCATAAAAATGATCCAATTTCTTAAACGAGTTGGCGGTAGCAAAGCGCCTCAGAATTACAATCTAAAGCAACAGAGTGGTACAAAATCCGCTCCAGTCAAAAATTAAAATCGGGAGTATTATGATTAATTTGGTAGTTATCCTAGCTTGATATTGGTCAAAATGGAACGCTTAAAAATTATACAACATCTCAAACGAGTTGTCGGTAGCAAAGAATCTCAGAATTTCAATCTAAAGTAACGCAGAGGTACGAAATCTGTACCGGCAAAAACTCAAATCGAGAGTATTGCAATTAATTTGGTAACTATCCTAGTGGGTTGTCGGTCGAAAAAGAACTCAGAAAATGAACATAATGTCTCAAAAGAGTATTCGTTAGCCAAGCTCCTCAGAAAAATGAGATAAAGCAACGAGGAGGTATAAATCCGTTTCGGCCAAATATTTAAACCACGAGAATTGCAATTCATTTGGTAAAAATCCTAAAATGTTTTTGGTTGAAAAGAAACTCTTAAAAATGATCCAATCTCTCAAACAAGTTGGCGGTAGCCAAGCTTTTAAGAATTACGATCAAAAGCTACGGAGTGTTGTGAAATCTGTACCGGTCAAAAATTGAATCCGGAAGTATAACGATTAATTTAGTAACTATACTAGCTTGTTGTCGGTCAAAAAGGAACTTTTAATAGCCATTCAACTTCACAAACGTGTACATGGTAGCCAAGAATCTCTGAATTACGATATAAAGCAACGGAGAGGTGCAAAATCCTTACCAGCAAAAACTCAATCCGAGAGTATTGCGATTAATTTAGTAACTATCATAGTGGGTTATCGGTCGAAAAGAAACTCTGAAAATGAAAATAGCATCTCAAAAGAGTACTCGGTCGCCAAGCTTCTAAGAATTACAATATAAAGCAACGGGGAGGTGCGAAATCCATTTCGGTCAAAAATTTAAACCGCAAGTATTACTATTCATTTGGTAACAATCCTAGCATGTTGGCTGTTGGAAAGAAACTCTTAAAAATGATCCATCTTATCAAACAAGATGAAGGTAGCCAAGCTTCTCAGAATTATGATCTAAAGCAACGGTGAGGTAGAAAATTTGTACTTGTCAAAAATTGAAACCTAGAGTATTACGATTAATTTGGTAGCTATCCTAGCCTTATATTGGTCGAAATGGAACGCTTAAAAAATATACAACCTCTCAAACAAGTTGTCGGTAGCAAAGATTCTCAGAATTTAGATCTAAAGCAACGGAGAGGTGCGAAATCAGCACCGGCAAAAACTCAAACCGGGATTATTGTGATTAATTTCTCAACTATCCTAGCGGGTTGTCAGTCGAAAAGAAACTCTGAAAATGAACATAATGTCTCAAAAGAGTACTCGTTAGCCAAGCTTCTCAGAATAACGAGATAAAGCAACGGAGAGGTGTAAAATCCGTTATGGTCAAAAATTCAAACCACGAGTAATGTTATTCATTTGGTAATAATCCTAACATACTTTAGGTCGAAAAGAAACTCTAAAAAATAATCCAACCTCTCAAACGAGTTGACGGTAGCCAAACTTTTCAGAATTACGATCTAAAGCTACAGATAGGTGTAAAATCTGTACCATTCAAAAATTGAATTTGGAATTATTTTGATTAATTTCATAACTATCCTTGCTTGTTGTCGGTTGAAAAGGAATTCTTAAAAACTATACAACTTCACAAACGAGTACTCGGTGGCCAAGATTCTTATAATTACGATATAAAGCAATGCAGAGGTACAAAATTCAAACCGGCAAAAACTCAAACCGAGAGTATTGCGATTAATTTGGTAACTATCCTAGCGGGTTATCCATCGAAAAGGAACTCTGAAAAAGAATATAACATCTCAAAGGAGTACTCGGTAGCCAAGCTTCTCAGAATTACGATATAAACGAAATCCGTTTCGGTAAAAAAATCAAACCACGAATATTGTTATTTATTTGGTAAAAATCTTAGTATCCTTTTGGTCGAAAAAAAACTCATAAAAATGATCCAACCTCTCAAACGAGTTGACGGTAGTTAAGCTTCTTAGAAATTCGATCTAAAGCAACGGAGAGGTGCGAAATCCGTATCGGTCAAAAATTGAATCCAAAGGTATTACAATTAATTTGGAAATTATCCCAGCTTGTTGCCGGACGAAGAGGTACTCTTAAAAACTATACAACCTCACAAACGAAAACTCGGTAGCCTAGAATCTCATAATTATGATATAAAGCAACGAAGATGTGCGAAATCCGTACCGGTTAAAACTTAAAGCCGCGAGTATTGTTATTCATTTGGTAGCAATCCTAGCATGTTGGCAGTGGGAATGAACCTCTTTAAAATAATTCAACCTCTCTTATGAGTTGACGGTAGCCAAGCCTCTCATAATTTCGATCTAAAGCAACGGTGAGGTGCGAAATCTGTACCGGTCAATAACTCAAACCGGGATTATTACGATTAATTTGGTAACTATCCTAGCTTGTTTTTGGTCGAAAATGAACTCTTAAAAACTATACAACCTCACAAACGAGTACTCGGTAGCCAAGAATCTCAGAATTTCAATCTATAACAACGGAGAGGTACGAAATCCGTACCGGTCAAAAATAAAATCCGAGATTATTACGATTAATTTGGTAACCATCCTAGCTTGTTGTCGGTCGAAAAGGAACTCATTAAAAATATACAAGCTCACAAACGAGTACTCGGTACCCAAGAATTTCTGAAATTTAATATAAAACAACGGAGAGGTTCAAAATCAGTACCAGTCAAAAATTCAGACCGCGAGTATTGTTATTCATTTGGTATCAATCAACGCATGTTATATTGGTTAAAAACTAACTCATAAAAATAATCCAACCTCTCAAACGTGTTGAATGCAGCCAAGCTACTTAGAATTACGATTTAAAGCTACAGAGATGTGCGAAATCCGTAACGGTTAAAAATTGAAGCCGGGAATATTGCAATTAATTTGGTAAATATCCTAGTTTGTTGTCAGTCGAAAATGAACACATAAAAACTATGCAACCTCTCAAACAAGTTATCGATAGCAAAGATTCACAAAATTTTGATCTAAAGCAACGGAGAGGTGCAAAATCTATAACGGTAAAAACTCAAGCCAGGAGTATTGCGATTAATTTGATAACTATCCTAGCGGGTTGTCAGCCGAAAAGGAACTCTGAAAATGAACTTAAAGTCTTAAATGAGTACCCGTTAGCCAAGCTTCTCAGAATTACGGGATAAAGCAACGGAGAGGTGTAAATCCGTTTCGGTTTAATATTTAAACCACGACAATTGCTATTCATTTGCTAACAATCCTAACGTGCTTTGGTTGAAAAGAAACTCTTAAAAATGTTCCAACCTCTCAAATGAGTTGACGGTAACCAAGCTTTTATAAATTACGATCTAAAGCAACGGAGATGTGTAAAATCTATACCGGTCAAAAATTGAATCCATAAGTATTACGATTAATTTGGCAAATATCCTAGCTTGTTGTCAGTAAAAAAGGAACTCTTAAAAGCTAAACAACTTCACAAACGTGTACTCGGTAGCCAAGAATTTCATAATTGCAATATAAAGCAACGGAGAGGTGCAAAATCCTTACCGGCAAAAACTCAAACCGAGAGTATTGCGATTAATTTGGTAACTATCCTAGCGGGTTATCGGTCGAAAATAAACTCTGAAAAAGAAAATAACATCTCAAAGGAGTACTCGGTAGCCAAGCTTATAAGAATTGCGATATAAAGCAACGAGGAGGTGCGAAATCCGTTTCGTTCAAAAATTCAAACCGCGAGTATTGTTATTCATTTGGTAACAATCCTAGCATGTTGGCTATTGGAAAGAAACTCTTATAAAAGATCCAACCTATCAAATGAGTTGTAGGTAGCCATGCTTCTCAGAATTATGATTTAAAGCAACGGAGAGGTACGAAATCGGTACCGGTCAAAACTTGAAACTGGGAGTATTGCGATTAATTTGGTTGCTATCCTTGCTTGATATTGGTCAAAATGGAACGCTTAAAAACTATACAACCTCTCAATCGAGTTGTCGGTAGCAAAGAATCTCATAATTTCGATCTAAAGCAATGGAGAGGTGCGAAATCCGTACCGTTCTAAAATTGTAACCTGGAGTATTGCAATTAATTTGGTTACAATCCTAGATTGTTGTAAGTCAAAAAGAAACTCTTAAAAACAATACAACCTCCCAAAGGAGTACTCGGTAGCCAAGAATCTCAAAATTACAATATAAAGCAACGGAGAGGTGCGAAATACGTATCGGCCAAAAACTCATACCGCAATTTTTTTTTATTCATTTGGTAACAATCCAAACATGTTCTCGGTCGATAAGAAATTCATAAAAAATTTCCAACCTCACTACCAAATTGACGGCAGCAACGCTTCTAAGAATTAGGATCTTAAGCAACGGAGAGGTGCAAAATCCGTCACGGTTAAAAATTCAAACCGCGAGTATAGTTATTAATTTAGTAACAATCCTAGCATGTTTTTGGTCAAAAAGAGGCTCATAAAAATGATCCAACCTCTCAATTGAGTTGACGGTAGCTAAGCTTCTTGGAATTATGATCTAAAGCAACGGAGAGGTAAAAAATTCGTATCGGTCATAAATTTAATCAGGAGGTATTGCGATTAATTTGTGTAGCTATCCATGCATGTTGTTGGTCGAAAAGGAACTCTTAAAAACTATACAACCTCACAAACGAGTACTTGACAGCCAAGAATCTCATAATTACGATATAAAGCAACGGAGATGTGCGAAATCCATACCGGTCAAAAATTAAAATCGGGAGTATTGCGATTAATTTGGTAACTATCCTAGCTTGTTGTCGGCCAAAAAAGAACTCTTAAAAACTATTTAACCTTACAATAGAGTACTCGGTAGCCTAGAATCTCATAATTTCAAGCTAAAGCAACGGTGAGGTACAAAATCCGTACCGGCCAAAAACATAAACCAAGAGTATTATAATTAATTTGGTAACTATCCTAGTTGGTTGTCAGTCAAAAAGGAACTCTAAAAACTATAAAACCTCTCAAAGGAGTACCTGAAAGCCAAGAATCTCATAATTATGATATAAAGCAACGGAGACGTGGGAATAACGTATCGGTCAAAAATTCACACCGCAATTTTTTTTTTATTCATTTGGAAACAATCCTTGCATGTTGTCGGTCAAAAAGATACTCATAAAAATTATCCAACCTCTCAAACGGGTTGACGGTAGCAAAGCCTCCAAGAATTTTGATCTAAAACATCGGAGAGGTACGAAATCCGTACCGGTAAAAAATTCAATTAGTGTGTATTGTTATTCATTTGGTAACAATCCTAGCATATATTTGGTCGAAAAAAAACTCATAAAAATGATCCAACCTCTCAAATGAGTTACCAGCATCCAAGCTTCTTAGAATTACGATTTAAAGCAGCGGAGAGGTGCGAAATCCGTATCGGTCCAAAATTGAATCTGAAAAAATTGTGATTAATTTGGTAACTATCCTAGCCTGTTGTAGGTCGAAAATGAACTCTTAAAAACTATACAACCTCTCAAACGAGTACTCGGTATCCAAAAATCTCATAATTTCAATCTAAGGCAACGGAGAGGTGTGAAATCCGTATTGGTCAAAAATTCAAGCCGGGAGAATTGCGATTAATTTGATAACAATCCTAGCATGTTGTCATTCGAAAAGGAACTCTTAAAAACTAAACAACCTCTTAAACGAATTGTCGGTAGCCAAGAATCTTAGAATTTTAAACTAAAGCAACGGAGAGGTGCGAAATCTGTGCCAGTATAAAATTCAAACCGCAATTTTTTTTATTCATTTGGTAGCAATGCTAACATGCTGTCGGTCTAATAGAAACTCATAAAACTGATCCAACCTCTCAAACCGAGAGTATTGCGATTAATTTGGTAATTATCCAAGTGGGTTATCGGTCGAAAAGCAACTCTGAAAAAGGGTATAACATCTCAAAGGAGTACTCGGAAGCCAAGAATCTCAGTATTACGATATAAAGCAACAGAGAGGTGCAAAATCTGTATCGGTCAAAAATACAAGCCAATTTTTTTTTATTCATTTGGTAATAATCCAGGCATGTTTTTTGTCAAAAAGAAACTCATTTAAATGACCCAACCTCACAAATAAGTTTACGGTAGCTAAGATTCTCAGAATTACGATATAAAGCAACGGAGAGGTGAGAAATCGTACCGGTCAAAAATCCATGCAGGGAGAATTAGGATTAATTTGATATCTATCCTAGCTTGTTGTCGGCCGAAAAGAAACTCATAAAAATGATCCAACCTCTTAAACGAGTTGACGGTAGCAAAGCGTCTTAGAATTACGATCTAAAGCAATAGAGAGGTGCGAAATCCGTTCCAGTCAAAAATTGAAACCGGGAGTATTGCGATAAATTTGGAAGCTATCCTAGCCTGATATTGGTCGAAATGGAATGCTTAAAAACTAATCAACCTCTCAAACAAGTTGTCGGTAGCAAAGAATCTCAGAATCTCGATCTAAAGCAACGTAGAGGTGCGAAATCTGTACCGGTAAAAACTCATACTGGGAGTATTGCGATTAATTTGGTAACTATCCTAGCAGATTATCGGTCAAAAATGAACTCTGAAAATAAATATAACATCTCAAAGGAGTACTCGACAGCCAAGCTTCTCGGAATTACGATATAAAGCAACAAAGAGGTGCGAAATCCGTTTCGATAAAAAATTCAAACCGCGAGTATTGTAATTCATTTGGTAAAATCCTAGTATGTTTTTGGTAAAAAAAAAACTCATAAAAATGATCCAACCTCTCAATCGATTTGACGGTAGCTAAGCTTCTAAGAATTGCAATTCAAAAGCAACGGAGAGGTGTAAATTTCGTATCGGTCCAAAATTAAATCCGGAGGTATTATGATTAATTTGGTAACTATCCAAGCATGTTGTCAGTCGAAGAGGAACTCTTAAAAACTATACACCCTCACAAGCGAGAACTCACTAGCCAAAAATCTTATAATTACGATATAAAGCAACGGAGAGGTACAAAATCCGTACCGGTCAAAAATTCAAACCGCGAGTATTGTTATTTATTTGGTATCAATCCTAGAATATTGGCGGTGGGAAAGAACCTCTTAAAAATAATCCAACTTCTCAAACGAGTTGACGGTAGCCAAGCTTCTTAGAATTACGATCTAAAGCAACGGGGAGGTGTGAAATCCATATCAGTCAATAATTGAAAGCGGGAGTATTGCGATTATTTTGGTAACTATCATAGCTTGTTGTCAGTCAAAAAAGAACTTTTAAAAACTATACAACCTCTCAAAGGTGTACTTGGTAGCCAAGCTTCTCTGAATTAGGATATAAAGCAACGGAGAGATGTGAAATCCATACCGTTCAAAAATTCAAGCCGCGAGTATTGTTATTCATTTGGTAACAATACTAGCATGTAGGCGGTTGGATAGAAACTCTTAATAATGTTCCAACCTCTCAAACGAGTTGATAGTAACCAAGCTTCTCAGAATTACGATCTAAAGCAACGGAGAGGTGTGAAATCCGTACCGGTCAAAAATTTAAGCCACAAATATTTTTATTCAATTGAAAACAATACTAGCATCTTGTCGGTTGGAAAGAAACTACTAAAAATGAACCAACCTCTTAAACGAGTTGGCGGTAGCCAAGCTTTTTTGAATTACGATCTAAAGCAACGGAAAGGTACAAAATCCGTAACGGTCTAAAATTCAAACCGCTAGTATTGTTATTCGTCTGGTAACAATCCTAGTATGTATTTGGTCGAAAAGAAACTCATAAAAATGATCCAACCTCTCAAACGAGTTGAAGGTAGCCATGCTTCTTAGAATTGCGATCTAAAGCAACAGAGTGGTGTGAAATTCGTATCGGTCAAAAATTGAATCTGGAGGTATTGCGATTAATTTGGTAACTATCCTAGCTTGTTGTCGGTCGAAAAGAAACTCTTAAAAACTATACAACCTCACAAGCGAGTACTCGGTAACCAAGAATTTAATAATTATTATATTAAGCAACGGAGAGGTGCGAAATCCGTACCGGTCAAAAATTCAAACCGCGAGCATTGTTATTTATTTGCACTACACCAAAATAGCAAAATTGCCGCAGTCTTTATTTTTTTTTACCACGGATACTAGCTGTAGTTTATAGGTGACGGAGTTTATCCGTAGCAATTTGAGTTGGAGTCTGTGGTATTTTTTTCCCACTTAGATTTCCCTCTAAAATTTTTTATTTCCTATTCTAAAAATTTGATATGGAGTCTGTGGTAACACTTTAGATGGACCAAACTCTTTCGGTGGGAAGAACTTCCCAAAATCCCCTAAGAAACTCAATACACGATTTACCGTAGATAAGCTCAATATAGTATTCTTCGTATCTGCATTTTTCAGCAATGGGTTAGTCAATTCTATGATCTCAGTTGCTGCTCTTTGATTTGTTAATTTAAGTTGCTTCTCTTATTAGTTTTCTGATTTCAAACTCTAATTCTTTTATAGATTTGCTAGTTTTTAATGTGATTTGCTAGTTTCAACATCTACGGGTTCTAATTCGAAGCGACGGAACGTTGTGATCTGGGCTTCCCTTAAATTTGCTTGCTTTTGCAGGTGTTACATGGTTTCATTATATGGAGTATGGGAAATTGTTGATGTTCTACTGTTTTGTGTTGTTTAGAACTGAAAATGTGCTTAGGTTGTTAGCAAGGAGGGAAATCTCTCCTAGAACAAAGCACACGGCGAAGAGGATGTGGGGAGATGGTACAAAATGCAACAGTGATCATTACGGATCTAATTATAAAGTAACTGATGCGGGGCGCGAGCTGGTTTCGTGGTAAATGTTAAAACATTACTGCAAGTTCTTTATATTATCGATGTAGTATACTGAGGTGAAATTCGTATAAATCATTAAAAGTAGGTTGAATCTTAGTGTCTCTACTTATTTAGATCTCTACATAAGCCTTGGTAAAAATCCATAGTTTGCTCTTAATGTGAGACAAAGTGATATAACAATACAGAGATTATTCGTTAGAGCTACTTAACCAAATATTGAATTTAAAAGCCCACAGAATGACATAGGCAGGGTAAAGAATTACCTACTGGTCCTTGGTAAAACCATAATTACTCTCAGTATTTTTTTAAATTTAAATGATAGGCAGGTTAATTGCAATATGAAAACCGGCCTGACTGTGTCATGAAGTTCAATTGAATTGTAATTGTATACCAACCTCTAGTTTTTTTTTTTTGAGTAAACACGAATCAGCTCATTCATGATATGTGATATAATCTTATAATTGGCTGCTGCACTAGATCTATTAACTGCAATCTACTTTCTTCTTCTTCATATGACCAACTATCCACGAATAGGAGAATAGTACCGTGTTGGATATTTGGATCACACATCTCAAGGGGATCCACCCTATTACCTTAAGTAATATCCCTTTAATATTAGTATGTCCCTCCATTTCGTATAGGACTTGAAGAGTGCATAAACTAGCTACCAATTGGAAAAACAGTTATGAAATAATCAGTTTCTCTCTGATCAGCATCCCGCGTATGATATTCAGCCATTAGCATGTAAACTGGCTTAACTCATAGGATATACATACTATGAGATAGGTTGATACATTTTCTGTTGAGCGACTCCAAATCCAAGCAAAATTTTGAGGGCTCAATTTTGAAGTGAGAAACGGTATTGACATTTCGTGCTACCCTTCCCCTACTACCAGATTGAAGCACTTGCTAATAGCTCCTGCCACGCAACCCATGTTGTTTGGTTTTGATGTCTGTGTGTCGGATAAGCAGAAAGCGGCGCCATCTAGCTCTATTCAATGGCAGTTGGTGACTAGCGGTGCCCAAAAGAATTACCGTTGCTGCAAACACAAACCAATACCTAATAGCACGCTCACTACCTGTCGCTGCTAGAATTACAATAGCGCCAAGCATCAACCCACATTGAATAGCTAATAACAACTTAGAATGCATAATTTAATTTGCTTATTATGCCCATTACTATTGTAGAAAACCCTGTGATCAAAGTTACTTGTACATTTGCCATGCGACAAACTTGGTGAGGAAATTTGAAAACCCTAGATGTTTCCATCTCTGGTATAATAAACTGTAGTAATGAAATATATTTCAGGTTAGAAGCAGAGTCTTTGCGGCATCTATCAGCAAAGTATTGTCCTTTAGTGCCTCCTCCAAGGTCTACTATTGCGGTGGCCTTTAGTCTTGATGGAAAATCACTTGCTTCTACACTGTAAGTTGACGGTGTTTGTCTCTTGTCTTATCATTCCTTTCGAGTTTTTGCAACTGACTTTAGCTTCTTTCATTGCTTGTAGTGGCGACCATACAGTTAAAATAATTGATTGCCAAACTGGGAGTTGCTTAAAGGTCTTAAGTGGTCATCGTCGAACTCCTTGGGTGGTGAGCAGCTTTCATTTCTATTCATCAGACCACACTTTAATTTGTTTTCTTGCCCTGTTAAAGTGATTCATGTGTGAATAAATCTCTTTAATGCCAATAAACAAAATCTTAGGGAAATAGAGATTGATATTTCTCATAAATGCTTGGTTATGCGAGAAATTTATAGAGAGATTGATACTCCTAGCTGAAGTTTCTTACTTTTCGTTACGTATTAATACCTGGTAAACTGCCTTCTTATGACGCCATACGTCCTACTACTTTTTATTACTTGACATTCACCATATCATATTACAGCTTTAAACAATAATCTTCTCATCTTATAAGCTAATGGAATTTTCACAGGTTAGGTTTCACCCCTTACACCTAGAAATACTAGCAAGTGGTAGCCTTGATCACGAGGTTCGATTATGGGATGCTAATACTGCGGAGTGTATAGGATCCTGTAATTTTTGTAATTCTCTTGCAAAATTCCTGTCTTAAATTTTCAGCTATTGTAATACTATTTTATGTGTCCATCTTTTGAGTTCAGATTTTTAGTTGCACGGTGTTATTGATTTTCTTATCTTCTTACCATGCAGACCGTCCTATTGCTTCTATTACATTCCATGCCCAAGGGGAAGTTCTTGCCGTAGCTTCTGGTCACAAGGTAAAGATTATTGGCCCCAAGCAACTGTCTTATATACATTAAAAGTGGATTTGCTATCATTTTGTTGTTTTAAGGCCTTTTCATTAGTACCTCGTTTTACGAAGAGTCCCATTCTGCAAGAGCACCGATAGAACACTCCTCATCTTCTCAAGTGAAACGGGTTTGAGTACAACTCCATTCATACCAACCCTCAAGAAGTTATCTTTCGTAGCCCTATCTGTGTTTGTTGTGAGTGTTGTAATCAGTGGCCTTTGATGACGTGCTAAAAATCTATCCTATAATACAGATACTACTTCATAGCCCTCCATCCATGAATACCACCTTGAGTTCATGAGAAAAGATCCGCAAACACTCTTCACTCGAACCAACCGCTGTTACATCACATCCCAGATGAACAAGAAGGCCCTTGGTTGCCATCCTGCTAACCCCATTGCCATCCTTAAGAACTTGAAGTCCTGGAAAATGCGAATAGCCCCGATTCACTTGCATTTTGGGTATAAAAAGTTGCTCAGTCTCACTTTGGACGCTCTGCAATTCCTAGTTTTACAAGGAATGTAGCAGTACACCCTTTGCCAAGGCCTTCACTTTCAATCCATATGTGACTCTCCATGAGACTTAAGAACCTCTTCGAAATTGCAAGTCCAAGTCCTTTGCCACAGGAATTTTTACTTGCAAAAGATTGACTGTTTGCAAATTTGTTGAACAACTTGGGAATATTTTGAGGGCTGATTCCTGATCCTGAATCCTTTACCCGTACTCGCAAATAAAAGTAATTATCACTTGGCATTGGAGAAAAACCCGGAGCTCGAGCATCTCTCAGAGATTCCAGTTTTGCAACACTAACAGAAATAGATATACTGCCTTCTTTTGAGAACTTCACAATAGTGCCAGCAACATTTAATATGGTTTGCATCATAAGTTTTTCGCCACCAACAACATATTCAGGCAGATCTGGCACTAAATTTAATGAGAGAAACAATTTCAGATGCTATGGGTTTGATCAAGTTAATGACCACTCTAAAAACTGAGTGGAGGTTAAAAGCTCTAAGGTCTAGTTCAAGGCTTCGATCGTCTAGTCTTGAAAGATCTAATACATCATTTATCAATGTTGCTAAGAGGTTACTACTCTTTAAAACCATTTCTACCATCAAGGGTTGTTCAGCTGTCAATTCAGTTTCCTGTAATAAGGTATATAGGGCAATAATAGCATGCATGGGGGTTCTCATTTCATGATTCATGACGGCCAGGAAATCATTGCGCGCACGAATTGCTGTTTCTGGTTCTCTCCTTGCAAGATCTAGGGCAACATTTTGTTCCGCAAGGTGATCCCTTGCTCTCATAGACTCCTCCAAGATTGCAGCATGTGAAAGAGCAACTGCAACCTGATCTGCAACCACTTCAATGAGCTCCAACTCGTGAACATGCCATTGCCTCTCACTGTCTGAGGGAAGCGTCAAAACCATTACTGCATATCGTTTTGTGGAAACCTCTGGCCAATCATTAATTTGAAAATTTGTGAGATGCCAAAGAGGAACACGAACAGCAACTACCTCCCCAGGTATATATTTTCCAACAAGGTCTGAGTCTTACAACTGGGGAGTTCGGTGATATTTTAATTGCCCGGTTGCTACTAAAAACTTGATTTATTAATGGAAGCTGTATAGATATAGTAAATCCAACAGGGTTTTGGTGCCGCAAAATGTAGGAAAGATGAATCTTCAGACCAGTATGTGTCGACATCCATAGTGCACATTCCTCCATTGTCAATGTTCTTCCCAGCTTAATGAGAGTGGTCTTTAATATAGTTTGCCTGTCAAGAGTGCTATTTATATCATGAGTCAGCATTCGAACATGCCGTCCTATTTCTTCATGTGTACGAATAATGCCCATCTCCCGATCAGGATCTGCAGTTTTATTTTTAAAAAATAACTCCCTCGTTTTCACACTCAACAGCTCAGGAATTATGTGAACATTCATAAGTGCAGTAGCGCACGACACGACAGCGCTTAAGACATTTGCCGTAGTCAATACAATAACCATAATTCATGAATGCATACTTGAAGTCCATAAGTTGATAAGATGTGTTGCTCCACAGAGAACGATAAAAACACCAAATTGCACAAGCACCCATCTATATGGGAAAACTGCAGATCTCTTTACGAAGTATATCAGCTCAACCGGGATGGAAAAATACGCAAGTACAATAAAAAAGTTTGAATTGTACTGATACTTCATCAACAGTTCGTCTGCTGGCAATTGTGGCTCAATGCAATTGCAAGAATCCATCTTATGAAATCAACCTTGTCTCACACCATTATTTTTACATCTCTGGTTTTTACTATGATGGGCGCACCGTACTTGAACAGCTAAAAAAAAAAGGTATTCAACATTTATATATCGGAAAAGAAGCTGAGTTAAGGCGATCAGCACTACTCAAATTGTACTATAACCGTCTCCTCAGCCACAGTCCAGCCATTGTTACTGGATTTGTCATCGATTGTTGGATGAGAACAACTCTGCAACAGGTAGTAAAACCATATAGTATATTTAAATTTCAGTAGTACTTAGCAAATTACTGCAATAGATGTGTGTATTATAAGTACCCGAGTACCCTACAACCCCTTCTAAGAAATTTGAAGTCCTATACATTTAATTATAAACACGTCATGTATATGTATTAAATGTGAATTACATGATCAATAGGTAGATGGCTAACTAACACCCCATTTATTGTTAGTGCCAAAAGTTTATGAGAGATTCAAGGTATGTATGAGAGAAGATACCAACATCCCTTGTATATTTTCTGAACTATATTAAAGATCATTGCTTTATTGTCTGAATTCGTGTATATAGTTCAACCATATGTGCCAAAAGTTTATGATTGAGGGTTTTACTGTTGAAGCGAAGAGGAGGGATTGTAGTTAATTACAGGGATGGGAAATGACATAGAAAAACAACCATATGTGCCAAAAGTTTACCACAAACATGTTAATAAACGTGGTGATAATATGGAATTGACACAAACATCTAGCTTCTGAATTCCTCATTTCTTTAGGTGGTGCAGTGTTTGACACCAACATGGGGATGATATTTGTTTTTCTTAGTTTAACAAGTCTTCATTTGCGTATACTTGTTTTGCATGTTCTCTTGCCAGTTTTGACATATTTTTGTCGGTTTACAAGAAGCTTATGAAGAGTTTAAGCATGTTCTTCTTGCCCATATATATGGCAAAGATGATCAAACCTCTCTTGTTGCAAATGAAGTAAGTTGTAATTTATCCCATACCAATGCATCTTTTCTTTTTTTTCTTTTTATAATTTTAACTTCTATAGATGGATATAGTGGATGCCAAGTACTAGAAGTTCATTTGCATGCTACTATAGTAATACTCAGATATTAGTAGAGAGATTAGGACCTACCTTACAGTTGAACAGAGACGCTTATATCATATGTGAACTTGTAGGTTTCTACTTTCTATAGGAAAGCTCATTAGCATTAGGAGTTTATGTTTCTATTTTTCTTAGTTCTGTTATGGTTCTAACTACAATTCTTAGATCTTAAACTACTAACTATAACTACATTTCTTAGTTCTGTTATGTCTTCGAAGGCTTTTTTCTTCATCAATACAAAGCTGATGTAAGACTCCATGCCCTTTTAGCTTATGTTTCCTACACAAAGCAGATGTATCATTAGCTTGTTGCCATGGTTTTACTAACATTTAAAATAAATAATATTTATATATATCCCTGGCTAGTGATTTCAATGTGCAGCTGTTTTTGTGTTGAAAAATTATTTACTTACGCATAAGTTTCTTTATTTTTTCTTGTAATTTTAAAACTTCTAAGTCATCTTATTTGGTAGGTTGCTAGGTTATTCAATGAAGTTGCTCAAATTTCACCAGATGATGCTGATGTTCACATAGTACTTGGTGTTCTTTACAACTTATCCAGAGAGTATGATAAAGTTATAAGGTCCTTCAGACTGTGTTGAAACTCAAGCCACGGGATTACTTTCTTAGGAATAAACTTAGTGCAACAGAAGCTAATAGCGTTCAAAGTGCAAAGGCAATTTCGGCTTACCACTGGATTACTCTCTATTCTTTTTTATTCTCTTATACATATGTTCTTTTAGCATATGGAACAATTATATTTGGATCTTTTAATGTTTAATGGAATGAGAGATTTATTTTGGATATCTATTTTTTGTCCATGTATCATTAGTATGTATGAAATGTATTGTTGGAGGATTGGGAGTGCTTTGCAGATTCAGGAGTGCAGTATTGCAGTATTTTTAGTTTTTTTTTAAATGAAATAAAAATTACCACAGACTTTATCCGTGGCAAAATGGATTTTTTTTTGCCACGAATTTTCTCTGTATCAATATAAATTTGATAACTACAGACAAACTCCGTGGCAAAAAATTTACCACGGATTTACTCCGTAGAAAAATAAATTAAATAACCACAGACAAACTCTGTGGCACAAAAATTGCCACGGATTTACTCCGTAGAAATTTAAATTAAATAACCACAGACAAAGTCCATGGCAAAAAAATTGTCACGCATCATTTGCTATAGACTTTATCCGCAGCAAAATGACTATTACCACATATTAGGTCCGTGGTAATTTAGTAAAATTGGTGTAGTGCTGGTAACAATCATTGCATGTTGGCGATGGGAAAGAAATTCTTAAAAATAATCCAACCTCTCACACGAGTTGACGGTAGCAAAGCTTCTCAAAATTACGATATAAAGCAACGGAAAGGTGCAAAATTCGTACCGGTCAAAAACTCAAACTGGGATTATTGCGATTAATATGGTAACTATCCTAGCTTGTTGTCGGTCGAAAAAGAACTATTAAAAACTATACAACCTCACAAACGAGTACTCGGTAGCCGAGAATCTCAGAATTTCAATCTAAAACAACGGAGAGGTACGAAATCGTACTAGTCAAAAATTGAAACTGGGAGGATTGCGATTAATTTGGTAACTATCCAAGATTGTTGTCGGTCGAAAAAGAACTCATAAAAACTATACAGCCTCACAAACGAGTACTCCTTACCCAAGAATCACTGAATTTCAATATAAAGCAACGGAGAGGTGCAAAATCCATACCTGCCAAAAATTTAAACCGCGGGTATTGTTATTCATTTGGTAACAATCCAAGCATGTTTTTGGTCGAAAAGAAACTCTTGAAAATAATCTAACCTCTCAAACAAGTTGGCGGTAGCCAAGCTTCTCAAAATTAGGATTTAAAGCAACGGAGAGGTACGAAATCCGCAACGGTCAAAAATTCAAGTCGGGAATATTGCGATTAATTTGGTAAATATCCTAGTTAGTTGTCAGTCGAAAATGAACTCTTAAAAACTATACAACTTCTCAAACGAATTGTCGGTAGCAAAGAATCTCAGAATTTTGATTTAAAGCAATGGAGAGGTGTGAAATCCATTCCGGCAAAAACTCAAACCGAGAGTATTACGATTAATTTGGTAACTATTCTAGCGGGTTATCTGTCGAAATGGAACTCTGAAAAAAAACATAATATCATAAAGAAGTACTCGGTATAAATGCTTCACAGAAATACGAGATAATGCCACAGAGAGGTACGAAATCCGTTTCGTTCAAAAATTTAAACCGCGAGTATTGTTATTCATTTGGTAACAATCCTTGAATGTTTTGGTCGAAAAGAAACTAATAAAAATGATCTAGCCTCTCAAACGTGTTGACGGTAGCCAAGCTTCTTAAAAATACGATCTAAAGCAACTGGGAGGTGTGAAATCCGTATCGTTCAAAAATTGAAAATGAGAATATTGCAATTATTTTGGTAACTATGCTAGCTTGTTGTCAGTCGAAAAGGAACTCATAAAAACTATACAACCTCTCAATGAAGTAGTTGGTAGCCAAGCTTCTCAGAATTAAGATATAAAGCAACGGAGAGGTGTGATATCCATACCGGCCAAAAATACAAACCACGAGAATTTTTATTCATTTGGTAACAATCCTAGCATGTAGGCAGTTGGAAAGAAACTCTAAATAATGATCCAACCTCTCAAACGTGTTGACGGTAGCCAGGCTTCTCAGAATTATGATCTAAAGTAACGGAGATGTACGAAATCCGTACCGATCAGAAATTTAAACCCCGAATATTATTATTCAATTGATAACAATCCTAGAATCTTGTCGGTTGGAAAGAAACTATTAAAAATGAACCAACCTCTTAAACAAGTTGACAGTAGCCAAACTTCTCAGAATTACGATCTAAAGCAACGGAGAGGTACGAAATCCGTAACGGTCAAAAATTAAAGCCGCGAATATTGTGATTAATTTAGTAATTATCCTAGTTTGTTGTCAGTCGAATAGGAATTCTTAAAATCTATTAATCCTCTCAAACGAGTTGTCGGTAGCAAAGAATCTCAGGATATCGATCTAATGCAACGAAGAGGTGAAAAATCCTTACCAGGAAAAACTCAAACCGGGAGTATTACAATTAATTAGGTAACTTTCCTAGCGGATTATCGGTCGAAAAGGAACCCTGAATAGGGACATAACATCTCATTGGAATACTGGGTAGCCAAGCTTCTCAGAATTACGATATAATGCAACGGAGAGTTGCAAAATCCATTTTGGTCAAAAATTCAAACCGCGAGTATTGTTATTCATTTGGTCTGGTCAAAAAGAAACCCTTAAAAATGATTCAACCTCTCAAATGAGTTGACGGTAGCCAAGCTTCATAGAATTACGATCTAAATCAACGGAGAGGTGCGAAATCCATATCGGTCAAAAATCAAATCCGAAAGTATTGCGATTAATTTGGTAACAATCCTAGTTTGTTGTCGGCCGAAAAGGAACTTTTAAAACTATTCAACCTCATATACGAATACTCGGTAGCCAAGAATCTCATAATTTCGATATAAAGCAACGGAGAGGTACGAAATCCATACCGGTCAAAAATTCAAACCGCGAGTATTGTTATTCATTTGGTAAAAATCCTAGCATGTTGGCGGTTGGAAAAAAAACTCTTAAAAACTATCCAACCTATCAAACGAGTTGACGGTAGCCAAGCTTCTCCGAATTATGATCTAAAGCAACAGAGAGGTGCGAAATTCGTACTGATCAAAAATTGAAACTGGGAGTATTGCGATTAATTTAGTAACTATCCAAGCATGTTGACGGTCGAAATGGAACGCTTAAAAACTATATAACTTCTTAAGCAAGTTGTCGGTAGCAAAGAATCTCAGAATTTGGATCTAAAGCAACGAAGATGTACGAAATCTGTATCGGCAAAAACTCAAACCGGGATTATTGCAATTAATTTGGTAACTATCCTAGTGGGTTTTCGGTTAAAAAGGAACTTTGAAAATGAACATAATGTCTCTAAAGAGTACACGGTAGCCAAGCTTCTCAGAATTACGAAATAACGCAACAGAGAGGTTTGAAATCCATTTTGGTCAAAAATTCAAACCACGAGTATTGTTATTCATTTGGTAACAATCCAAGCATGTTTTTGGTCGAAAAGAAACTCGTATAAATGACCCAACCTCTCAAACGAGTTGACGGCAGCCATGCTTTGTAGAATTACGATCTAAAGCTACAGAGAGGTATGAAGTCCGTACCGGTCAAAAATTAAATCCATAAGTATTATGATTAATTTGGTAACAATCATAGCTTATTGTCGGTCAAAAAAGATCTCTTAAAATCTATACAACCACACAGACGAGTACTCGGTAGCGAAGAATCTCAGAATTACGATATAAAGCAACGGAGAGGTGCGAATTCCATTTCGGTCAAAAATTTAAACCGTGACTATTGTTATTCATTTGGTAACAATCATTTAATGTTTTTGGTTGAAAAGAAACTAATAAAAATGATCCAACTTCGCAAACGAGTTGAAGGTAGCCAAGCTTCTTTGAATTGCAATCTAAAGCAACGGAGAGGTATAAAATCCGTATCGGTCAAAAATGGAATCTGGAGGTATTACGATTAATTTGGTAACTAACCTAGCTTGTTGTTAGTCAAAAAGGTACTCTTAAAAATAATACAACCTCACAAACGATGACTCGGTAGCCAAGATTCTCGTAATTATGATTTAAAACAACGGAGAGGTACGAAATCCGTACCGATCAAAATTTTAAACCGCGAGTATTGTTATTCATTTGGTAACAATCCTAGCATATTAGCGGTGGGAAAGAAACTCTTAAAAATAATCTAACCTCTCAAACGAGTTGACAGTGGCCAAGCTTCCCAGAATTACGATCTAAAGAAACGGGAAGGCACGAATCCGTAACGGTCAAAAATTCATGCCGGGAATATTACAATTAATTTGGTAACTATGCTAGCTTGTTGTCAGTTGAAAAAGAACTCCTAAAAACTATACAACCTCTCAAATGAGTTGTCGGTAACAAAGAATCACAAAATTTTAATCTAAAGCAAGGGAGAGGTGTAAAATCCGTACCGGCAAAAACTCAAACCGAGAGTATTGTGATTAATTTGATAACTATTCTAGCAGGTTATTGGTCGAAAAAGAACTCTGAAAAAGAACAAAACATCTTAAAGGAATACTCGGTAGCCAAGCTTCACAAAATTACGAGATAATGCAACGGAGAGGTGCAAAATCCGTTTCGGTCAAAAATTCAAACCGTATGTATTGTTATTCATTTGGTAAATATCCTTACATGTTTATGGCTGAAATGATACTAATAAAAATGATCTAACCTCTCAAGCGGGCTGATAGTAGACAAGCATCTTCGAATTACGATTTAAAGCAACGGAGAGGTGTAAAATCCGTATCGGTCTAAAATTGAAACTGGGAGTATTGCGATTAATTTAGTAACTATCCTATCTTGTTGTCAGTGGAAATAGAACTCTTAAAAACTATACAACCTGTCAAAGGAGTAGTCGGTAGCCATGCTTCTCATAATTATGATATAAAGCAACGGAGAGGTGCGAAATACATACCGGTCAAAAATTTAAACCGCGACTATTGTTATTCATTTGGTAAAAATACAAGCATGCAGGCGGTTGGAAAGAAACTCATAAAAATGATCCAACCTCTTAAACGAGTTGACTGTGGCCAAGCTTCTTAGAAATACGATCTAAAGCAACGGAGAGGTGTGAAATCTGTAACGGTCAAAAATTCAAGCCGGGAATATTGCGATTAATTTGGTAACTATCCTAACTTATTGTCAGTCGAATAGGAACACTTAAAAAATATACAACCACTCAAACGAGTTATCGGTAGCAAAGAATCTCAGACTTTCGATCTAAAGCAACGGATATGTGTGAAATTCGAACCAGCAAAAACTCAAACCGGGAGTATTGCAATTCATTTAGTAACTATCCTAGTGGGTTATCGGTCGAAAAGGAACTCTGAAAAAAAAACATAACATCTTAAAGGATTACTCGGTAGCTAAGCTTCTCAGAATTACGATATAATACAACGGAGAAGTCCGAAATTCGTTTTGGTCAAAAATTAAAACCGCGAGTATTGTTATTCATTTGGTAACAATCATTGAATGTTTTTGGTTGAAAAAAAACTTATAAAAATGATCCAACCTCTCAAACGAGTTGACGGTAGCCAAGCTTCTTATAATTACGATCTAAAGCAACGGAGTGGTGTAAAATTCGTTTCGGTCAAAAATTGAAACCGGGAGTATTGCGATTAATTTAGTAACTATCCTAGCTTGTTGTCAGTGCAAAAGGAAATCTTAACAACTATACAATCTCTCAAAGGAGTAGTTGGTAGCCAAGCTTCTCTGAATTATGACATAAAGCAACGGAGAGGTGCGAAACGGAGAGGTGCGAAATCCATACCGATCAAAAATTCAAACCGCGAGTATTGTTATTAGTTTGGTAAAAATCTTAGCATGTAGGCGGTTGGAAAGAAACTCTTAAAAATGATCCAACTTCTCAAACGAGTTTACGGTAGCCAAGCATCTCATAATTACGATCTAAAGCAGCGGAGAGGCACGAAATTCGTACCGGTCAAAATTTTAAACTGCGAATATTGTTATTCAATTGATAATAATCCTAACATCTTGCCAGTTGGAAATAAACTATTAAAAAATATCTAACCTCTTAAACGAATTGACGGTAGCCAAGCTTCTTAGAATTATGATCTAAGGCAGCGGAGTGGTGCGAAATTCGTAACTGTCAAAAATTCAAGCCGCGAATAATGCGATTAATTTGGTAACTATCCTAACTTATTGTAAGTCGAATAGTAACTATTAAAAACTATACAATCTCTCAAACGAGTTGTCGGTAGCAAAGAATCTCAGAATTTCGATCTAAAGCAACGGAGGGGTGCGAAATCCGTACCAGCAAAAACTCAAACCGGGAGTATTGCGATTAATTTAGTAACAATCCTAGTGGGTTATCGGTCGAAAAAGAACTGTTAAAACGAACATAACATCTCAAAAGAGTACACGGTAACCAAGCTTCTCAAAATTACAATATAATGCAACGGAGAGTTATGAAATTCGTTTCGGTCAAAAATTCCAACCGCAAGTATTGTTATTCATTTGGAAACAATCCTTGCCTATTTTTGGTTGAAAAGAAACTCATAAAAATGATCCAACCTCTCAAACGAGTTGATGGTAGCCAAGCTTCTTAGAATTATAATCTAAAGGAACGGAGAGGTTTGAAATCCGTATCGGTCAAAAATTGATTCCGAAAGTATTACGATTAATTTGGTAACTATCCTAGTTTTTTGTCGGTCAAAAAGAACTCTTAAGACCTATACAACCTCAAAAACGAGTACCCGGTAGCCAAGAATCTCATAATTACGATAGAAAGAACCGTAGAGGTGGGAAATCCGTACAGGTCAAAAATTAAAACCGGGAGTATTGCAATTTATTTGGTAACTTTCCTAGCATGTTGTCAGTCAAAAAGGAACTCTTAAAAACTATGCAACCATTCAAAGGAGTAGTCGGTAGCCAAGCTTCTCATAATTAAGAAATAAAGCAACTGAGAGGTGCGAAATCTATATTGGTCAAAAATTCAAACCGCGAGTACTGTAATTCATTTTGTAACAATTTTAGGATGTTGGCAGTAGAAAAGAAACTCTTAAACATGATCCAACCTCTCTAACGAGTTGACGGTAGCCAAGCTTTTCAGAATTCCGATCTTAAGCAACGGAGAGGTGCAAAATTCGTACCTGTCAAAAATTCAAACCACGAAAATTATTATTTATTTGGTATCAATCCAAGCATCTTACAGGTTTGAAATAAACTATTAAAAATGATCCAACCTCTCAAACGAGTTGCCGGTAACCAAGCTTCTAAGAATTGTGATTTAAAGAAACAGAGATATCCGAAATCCGTACCATTCAAAAATTCATATTGCGATTATTGAGATTTAGTTGGAAACTATCCTAGCTTGTTGTTGATGGAATAGAAAATCTTAAAAAGTATACAACCTCTTGAACGAGTTGTCGGTAGCCAAGTTTCTCATAATTACGATCTAAAGCAATAAAGAGGTGCAAAATCCGTACCTGCAAAAACTCAAATCGGGAGTATTGCCATTAATTTTGTACCTATCCTAGCTGATTGTCGGTCGAAAAAGAACTCTGAAAAGCTACATAGCCTCTCAAAAGAGTAGTCGGTAGGCAAGCTTCTAAGAATTTCGATATAAAGCAACGGAGAGGTGCAAAATCCGTATCGGTCAAAAATTCAAACCGCAATTCTTTTCATTTATTTGGAAGAAATCCTGTCATGTTGTCGATCGATAAGAAACTAATAAAAATGATCCAAACTCTCAAGCGAGTTGACAGTAGCCAAGCTACTCATAATTACGATCTAAAGCAACGGAAAGGTGCGAAATGGGAACCGGTCAAAAACTCATACCGCGAGTATTGTTATTCATTTGGCAACAATCAAAGCATGTATTTGCTAGAAAGAAACTCATAAAATGATCCAACCTCCCAAACGAGTTGACGGTAGCCAATCTTCTTATTAATACGATCTAAAGCAACGGAGTGGTGCAAAATTCGTATCGACAAAAAATAGAATCCGGAAGTATTGCGATTAGTTTGGTAACTATCCTTGCTTGTTGTCGGTGAAAAAAGAACTCTTAAAAACTATACAACCTCTCAAGCGAGTACTCGGTAGCCAAGAATCTCAGAATTACGAAATAAAGCAACGGAGAGATGGTCAAAAATTCAAGCCGTAATTTTTTTTTTCATTTGGTAACAATCCTAGCATGTTGTCGGTCGAAAATAAAATCATAAAAATGATCCAACCTCTCAAACGAGTTGATGGTAGCCAAGCTTCAAAGAATTACGATCTAATGCAACAGAGAGGTGCGAAATCCGTACGGGTCAAAAATTTAAACCGCGAGTATTGTTATTTTTTTGGTAACAATCCTAGCATGTTGACGGTTGGAAATAAACTCTTAAAAAGGATCTAACTACTCAAATGAGTTGACGGTAGCCAAGCTTCTCATAATTACGATCTAAAGCAACTGAGAGATGCGAAATCCCCACCGGTCAAAAATTGAAATTTGGTATATTGCGATTAATTTGGTAACTATCCTAGCTTGTTGTTGGCCAAAAAGGAACGCTTAAAAAATACGCAACCTCTCAAACGAGTTGTCGTTAGGCAAGAATCT
Source organism: Kingdonia uniflora (assembly GCA_014058105.1). Classification (NCBI taxonomy): domain Eukaryota; kingdom Viridiplantae; phylum Streptophyta; class Magnoliopsida; order Ranunculales; family Circaeasteraceae; genus Kingdonia; species Kingdonia uniflora. The sequence continues at coordinate 34,176 of JACGCM010000966.1, forward strand.
CAAAATTTTGATCTAAAGCAACGGAGAGGTGCGAAATCCGAACCGGGAAAAGCTCAAATCGGGAGTATTGCCATTAATTTGGTAACTATCCTAGCTGGTTGTCGGTCGAAAAGGAACTCTAAAAAACTACATAGTCTCTCAAAAGAGTAGTCGATTGCCAAGCTTCTCAGAATTACGATATTAAGCAACGGAGAGGTGCGAAATCCGTATCGTTCAAAAATTCAAACCGCAATTTTATTTAATTTTTTTAGTAACAATCCAAGCATGTTGTTGGTCGAAAAGATACTCATAAAAATTATTCAAACTCTCAAACGAGTTGACAGTAACCAAGCTTCTCAGAATTACAATCTAAAGCAACGGAGAGGTGCAAAATCCGTACCGTTCAATAATTCAAACCGCAAGTATTGCTATTCATTTGGTAACAATCCTGACATGTTTTTGGTCAAAAAAGCACTCATAAAAATTTTCCAACCTCTCAAACGAGTTGATGGCAGCCAAACTTCTTAGAATTATAATCTAGGGTAACGGAGAGGTGCAAACTCAGTATCGGTCAAAAATAGAATCCGGAATTATTGTGATTAATTTGGTACCTATCCTAGCTTGTTGTCAGTCAAAAAGAAACTATTAAAAACTGTATAAACTCTCAAACGAGTACTCGGTAGCAAAAAATCTCATAATTTCATTCGAAAACAACAGAGAGGTGCGAAATCCGTACCGGTCAAAAACTCAAACCGGGAGTATTGCGATTAATTTGGTAACTATCCTAGCTTGTTGGCAGTTGAAAATGATCTCTTAAAAACTATACAACCTCTAAAATGAGTACTCGGTAACCAAGAATCTCTGAATTACGATATTAAGCAACGGAGAGGTGAGAAATCCGTTACGGTTAAAAATTTAAACCACAATCTTTTTTATTCATTTGGTAGCAATCCTAGCATGTTGTCAGTAAAAAAAAAACTCATAAAAATTATCCAACCTCTCAAATGAGTTAACAGTATCCAAGTTTTATCGAATTACGATCTAAAGCAACGGAGAGGTGCGAAATCCGTACGAGTCAAAAATTCAAGCCGCGAGTATTTGTTATTCATTTGGTTACAATCCTAAAATCTTGGCGGTTAGAAAGAAACTCTTAAATATGATCCAGCCTAGTTGACGGTAGGCAAGCTTCTCAGAATTGCGATCTAAAGCAACGGAGTAGTGCAAAATCCGAAAAGGTCAAAAATTGAAACCGGAAGTATTGCGATTAATTTAGTAACTATCCTAGCTTGTTGTCGGTCGAAAAGGAACACTTAAAAACTATACAACCTCTTAAACGAGTTGTCAGCAGCAAAGAATCTCATGATTTCGATCTAAAGCAACGGAGAGATGCGAAATCTCTACCGGCAAAAGCACAAACTGGGAGTATTATGATTAATTTGGTATCTATCGTGGTGGGTTTTCAGTCGAATAGGAAATCTGAAAATGAGCATAATGTCTCAAAATAGTAGATGGTAGCCAAGCTTCTCAGAATTACGATATAAAGCAACGGAGAGGTACAAAATCTATGCCGGTTAAAAATTCAAACCGCGAGTATTGTTATTTAGTAGGTAACAATACTAGCATGTTTGAAGTTCAAAAGAAACTCTTAAAAATGATCCAACCTCTCAAACGAGATGTCAGCAGCCAAGAATCACAGAATTTAGATCTAAACAAACGGAGAGGTGTGAAATCCGTAGCGGCAAAAACTCAAATCGGGAGTATTACGACTAATTTGGTAGAAATCCTTGCGGGTAATCAGTAGAAAAGGAACTATGAAAAAGAACATAACATCTCAAAGGAGTACTCGGTAGCCAAGCTTCTCAGAATTGCGATATAAAGCAGCGAAGAGGTACGAAATCTGTTTCGGTCATAAATTTAAACTGCGAGTATTGTTAATCATTTGGTAGCAATCCTAGCATGTTTTTGGTCGAAAAGAAACTCATAACAATGATCCAACCTCTCAAACGAGCCGACGGTAGCCAAGCTTCTTAGAATTATGATCTAAAGCAACGGAGAGGTGTGAAATCTGTACCGGTCAAAAATTGAATTCGTAAGTATTACTATTAATTTGGTAAATTTCCAAGCTTGTTGTCGGTCGGAAAAGAACTCTTAAAAACTATACAACCTCACAAACGAGAACTAAGAAGCCAAGAATATCAAATTTTCGATATCAAGTAACGGAGAAGTACGAAATTTGTACCGATCAATAATTGAAACCTGGAGTATTGCGATTAATTTGATAACTATCCCAGATTGTTATCAGTCGAAAAGGAACTCTTAAAAACTACACAACCTCTCAAAGGAGTAGTCGGAGCCAAACTTCTCATAATTATGATATAAAGCAACGGAGAGGTGCGAAATCCATACCGGTCAAAAATTCAAACTGCGAGTATTGTTATTTATTTGGTAACAATCCTAGCATGTTGGCGGTTGGAAAGAAACTCTTAATAATGATCCTACCTCTCAAGCGAATTGCCGGTAGCCAAACTTCTAAGAATTACTATATAAAGAAACAGAGAAGTGAGAAATCAGTACAGTTCAAAAATTCATATCACGATTATTACAATTTAGTTGGTAACTATCCTAGCCTGCTGTTGGTCGAATAGAAACTCTTAAATACTACACAACCACTCGAATGAGTTGTCGGTAGCCAAGCTTCTTAGAATTACAATCTAAAGCAACAGAGAGATGCGAAATCCGTATCGGTTAAAAATTAATACCAGGAGTATTGTGAATAATTTGGTAACTATCCTAGCTAGTTTTCAGTCATAAAGGAACTCTTTAATTCTATACAATATCTCAAACGAGTTGTCGGCATCCAAGAATATCAGAATTTTGATCTAAAGCAACGGAGAGGTGCCAAATTCGTACTGGCTAAAACTCAAACCGGGAGTATGGCTATTAATTTGATAACTATCCTAGCTGGTTTTCGGTCAAAAAGGAACTCTGAAAAGCTACATAACCTCTCAATGGCGTAGTCGGTACCCAAGCCTCTCAGAATTACGATATAAAGCAACGGAGAGGTGCGAAATCCGTTTCGATCAAAAATTTAAGCCGTTAATTTTTTTATTCATTTGGCAGCAATCCTAGCATATTGTCGGCCAAAAATAAACTCATATAAATGATCCAACCTCGCAAACGAGTTGACAGTAGCCAACGATCTCAAAATTATGATCTATAGCAATGGAGATGTGCGAAATCCATACCGGTCAAAAATTCAAACCACGAGTATTCTTAATCATTTGGTAGCAATCCTAGCATGTTGGCAGCTAGAAAAAAAACTCTTAAAAATGATCCAACCACTCAACCGAGTTAACGGTTGCCAAGCTTCTCAGAATTACGATCTAAAGCAACGAAGAGGTGCGAAATCCGTACAGTTCAAAAATTGAAGCTGGGAGTATTGTAATTAATTTGGCAACTATTCTAGCTTGTTGTCCGTCGAAAAGGAACTCTTTAAAACTATACATCCTTTCAAACGATTTGTCGGTAGCAAAGAATCTCAGAATTTCAATCTAAAGCAACAGAGAGGTGTGAAATCAGTACCGACTAAAACTCAAACAGGGAGTATTACGATTTATTTGATAACTATCCTAGCGGGTTGTCAAACGAAATAGAACTCTGAAAAGGGGCATAAGGTCTCAAAGAAGTACTCGGTATCCAAGCTTCTCAGAATTATGATATAAAGCAACGGAAAGGTGCAAAATCCGTTTTGGTTAAAAATTCAAACCGCGAGTATTGTAATTCATTTGGTAACAAACTTAGCATGTTGTCGGCCGAAAAGAAACTCATATAAATGATCCAACCTCTCAAACGGGTTGACAGCATGCTTCTCAAAATTACGATCTAAAGCAACGGAGAGGTACAAAATCCGTACCGGTCAAAAATGGAAACTGGGAGTATTGCGATTAATTTGGTAACTATCATAGTTTATTATTAGTGAAAAATGCACTTTTTAAATTATACAACCTCTCAAACGAGTTGTCGGTAGCAAAGAATCTCAGAATTTTGATCTAAAGCAACGGAGAGGTGCGGAGAGGTGCGAAATCTGTACCTGCAAAAATTCAAACCGGGAGTATTCTGATTAATATGGTAACTATCCTTACAGGTTATCGGCCAAAAAGGAACTATTAAAAACGACATAACATATCTAAGGAGTAGTCGGTAACAAAGCTTCTCAAAATTATGATATAAAGCAATGGAGAAGTGTGAAATCCGTTTTGGTCAAAAATTTAAGTCGTAAGTATTGTTATTCATTTGGTAACAATCCTAGCATGTTGTCGGTCGAAAAGATACCCATAAAAATGATCCAACCTCTGAAACGAGTCGACGGTAGCTAAGCTTCTCAGAATTACGATTTAAAGCAACGGTGAGGTGCGAAATCCGTACCGGTCAAAAATTAAATTCGGAAGTATTGCGATTAATTTGGTAACTATCTTTGTTTGTTGTCGGTCGAAAATGAACTCTTAAAAACTGTACAACCTCTCAAACGAGTACTCGGTAGCCAAAAATCTCAGAATTTCGATCTAAAGCAACGGAGAGGTGCAAAATCCATACCGGTCAAAAACTCAAACCGGGAGTATTGCGATTAATTTGGTAATTATCCTTCGCTGGTTGGCGGTCAAAAAGGAACTCTTAAAATCTACATAACCCCTTGGAGAAGGTGCAAGGATGTTGTTGAAGATTGCACTGCAGAAGCAAAACTCAAACTCACTAACTCTCAACTAGCCATCCAGAATGAACCCCTCAATGATGATCTTATCAAAGCTAAAGGAGCTGCCCTTAAAGAATACACTGATGTTATAGCTAAGGAGGAAAATAAATTAAGACAGCTTTCAAGAGTAAATTGGCTTCAGCTTGGAGATTCAAATAGTGCATACTTTCACAAAGCTATTAAAGCAAGGAGATCAAGGAATGCAATCTTCTCTTATAAAAATGCCATTGGTGATACAATTTTAGATCCAGTTCTGTTTGCAAATGAAGTTATAAGTCACTTCAAAGCAATCCTTGGAACTGGTAAAAGAACTATAAATTCTGAGTTCATTAGGAACCTTCCTTTCAAAGCTAAAGTTCCTGTTTGTGAGGCTGAAATCATGGAAGCCTTATTCTCTATCCCTTGCTCTAAGAGCCCTAGACCAGATGGATTTAATTCACATTTCTTCTAGATAAACTGGGTTCTAATTAGGAAAGACTTCTGCAGGGCCATTTCTAATTTTTTTCATTAAAAGTAAAATGTTAAAATCTATCAATGCTACTGCTATAGCCCTGGTGCCTAAAACTCCTAATCCTTCTAACTTTGATGAATATAGGCCCATAGCCTGTTGTAATGTAATCTATTAGGTTATCTAAAAAATACTAACAAAGAGGTTTAATTATGTACTTGACACTCTTGTTAGCAATACTCAATCAGCTTTTGTTGAGGGTAGACACATCTCAGATAATCTCCTCATTGCTCATGAGCTAATAAGGGACTATCACAAGAATGAATCCACCCCCAAATGCACCACAAAAATTGATTTAAGGAAAACTTATGATCTTTTGCAATGGGAGACTATTTTTGTGATTCTTGAAACTCTTAACTTCCCCCATATTTTTATTAACTGGATTTCACAATGCATTACTACTGCTCATTATTCTATTACTCTCAATGGATCTCTTGAAGGTTATTTTCCAGGAGAAAGGGTAATTAGACAAGGAGATCCCACCTCCCCATATCTCTTTGTTCTGGTTATGCAAATGATGGGAATTCTCCTTGAGATCAAGGTAAGTGAGAGAAGTTTTGATCTTCATATGAAATGCTCTAACCCTCTCATCACACATTTGGCTTTTGCAGATGATCTACTAGTCTTCATGGAAGGTAATACTTACTCAGCCCAAACTCTGAATGATACTCTTACTACATTTTCTTCTTGTACAGGCCTTGAGATTAATTTTAATAAATCTAAAATCTACTTATCTGGAGTTAGTAATGAAACTGCCTTAGGGATTTGTGGTGCCCTTAACATGGATATTGGTACAATGCCTTTTAGGTATTTAGGAGTGCCACTTATTAGTAAAAATCTCAATGCCATGGACTGTCAATGCTTACTTGAATCTATGACTAATAGAATCACTGGTTGGCAGCATAGAATTTTATCCTGTACAGGGAGAGCAAATATGGTGTTCCTAAGAGTAAATATGGTGTTCCTTCTATCTCTTTCTTTAACAGCTTTATGGAAGAATGAGGTAAATATGGTGTTCCTCCTATCTCAATTTCAGAGTGGGGGAAGTAGGCTTCCCACTTTTCATTCACTAAGACCCTATCCAGTTTGACTAAGATTCTATCCTCCCCCATCTGCTTATTCAACCATGTGAAATGATGCCCCTTGTACTTGTGATCCTTGATGTTGGTACTCTGAAGATACCATTGCTGTTTAGTAAGGACAGTAGTGAGCACTGGTCTTCCTCCATGTTTATCGTCAATAGAAAAGGGAGAGTTGTAGTCTCCAAGTAATGCCCATGGTTTATCTATTAACCTAGTTAATCTCTGCAAGTCCCCATATTACATTTCTGCCAGCAAAGTTGTTAGAACCATAAATGAAAGACAGCATGAAACTATAATCAAGGCATTCAATGAGACAGTGGATTGCTTGTGGGAAGTTCCCTATAATAGTTACATTCATAAGAGCCGGGTCCCAACACACAAGAATCCTGCCTTTGCTAAAATTGGCAGCATTACTCACACTACTCCAATTAGGGCATATGGAGTTGAGTACTCTACTCTCACTACCCAGTTGGAGTTTAGTTTCAATAATGCCAACAATAGCAATCTTATGCATACTAATAAGTTTCTTAATTTCTCTATGTTTAAGACTATCATTCAGCCCTCTAATGTTCCATGCAACAACATTAATCATTAATTACCTTGTGTGTGTGTGTGTGTGTGGGGGGGGGGGGATGTATTGCTAGCCTCCTTGAGGTACTTTTCTAGGCAAGGAGGAAGAGTCATTCGCATCTTTTCTGCTTGTCTTACCTTCAGCACCTGCTGTGCCTTTTTTAACGCAAGCTCTCTTGCTGACTCACTCTTTCTGGTGATTGCATTAAAGTTGGTGGTTGCTCGTTGATTGTTATTGTTCCTTGAAACCTGCACAGTAGCACTATTATTAAAAATCTGGCCTTTGTCTGAGGGGTTGGGGTGTTCACTCATTTTAGACTGGCCTCCCATACTCTCTATGGATTCACTTCTTACAGGGGTATTAATGCTCTCAGTATCGTTGTCTCCATTGGAAGATCCCTTCTTAGGGCAAGCTACCTGCACATTAGCATTTAAGTTAGATAAAGGGGCATTTTCTGGATGGGTGTTGGTAACACTCATTGTCTGGCCTCCCTGTCTCTCTATGATATCACTCCTCACTGGGTTTAATACACTCCCTCCAGTAACACTCGCTTCTTTAGCCCTCACAGAAGAAAAATCATTAGAAAAGTTAGCTTTTCTGGAGGGTTTTTGGTGGCACTCATCTCCCCATTCTCATTCACTCAACTCACTACTCTCTAAATTTGCTGAGGCTCTCAAACTCTCATTCTCTCGAAGATCTCCATTGGTCTGCTTGAGGTCACTGCCCGCTGTACTTCCAGCTGAAGTAGTTTTGTTGCTCCCCACGATCTTTTCAATATCTTCTTCAGTACCACTCAGTAGGCCAAAACCACCTCCATTCACAATCTTATTTGTACTTGCTTCCTTGGCCTTATTGTTGGTGTTCTTAGATGTTTTCTTCATGTTGGGTACAATTCGTCCTTCCTCATTACAATTGGTCTGCTCCCCCCTTTTCTCTTTGCCCACATCTGTTATCTGTTTCTTGTGCTCTCCTCCACTGTTAGTGGGTTTCCAAACTTTCTTCCCCATATTGATGTATGTGTTCTTTGGGATAGCTTCCTTCACAAGCTCTCTATGTACTTCTGTTACATTGTTATACTCACATTTCAATGTGCTATGACCAAACAGGCAGCAATCGTCACACTTAGGTGGCAACCAAGCATACTCAACATCAATATTTGTCACCTCGCCATCATCAACATCATATGGGATAGTACACAGAAGGTCAGACTGGTAATTAATCTCCACGCACACTCTAGTGTATCCCAACCTACTCCCGTCTTCAGTTGCTCTGTCGAGGCACAAAGGAATCCCTACAACACTAGCAATATGTCCCAATCATTCGGGGTTCCATAAATACTTTGGTACCCTCCTCAAAATAATCCAAATGCGAATTGTGCTCAGGTTTGTAATTTCTTTCTCAATGTGCAAGGACCAAGGCCTAATCACAAATATCCTATTGGCTACATGTTGAGATCCCAGCTCAATAACCTTTTCTATGTCCTCTTCATTGCAAAATGTGAATAGAAACAAGTTATTATTTTGGAGCTTCATCTCAAAATAACCTTTCACTCCCCATAATTGAGACAAGGACTGTTTCACATAGTTAAAATCTAATCTCTTCCCCACAAAATACCCGACTACATATGCCTCACAAGCTTTGATGCTCTCCTCAAAATCCTTTGATTTAATCTTCGCTCTCAAAGTACCTTCGACCAGCTCTGGGGGTGTGTATGACAGTTTTGATTTACCCCGTACTTTTGGAGCAGCTCCCAACATCTGTGCCCAATTAAGGGAAGGAACAAAAGCTCGTGAACTGCTTGCATCTGATTTGAGAGGGGAATTCATGAGGGCAAAGAGTCGGAGTAGTCTCAGGGTTTTCTGGGACGTTATTCTGTGAGAAATCACCATTTGTTTGTTCGTCCTTAAGCTGCTGAGATTCACCATAGTCAACTCTAACTACATCATCTTTGCACAAGGAACTATCTGTATTAATCTTATCACCAACACCCCGTCCATGACAAGCTTTCAAACATATACCAGTCTTAACTTCTCCATTCATACACCCAGCTATGCAGATAGAGACCTCACATGTCATAGCATCACAAACCACAAAATCATTTTGGGACAGAGTTAGGACTTGGGCATACCTCGATTGATTGAGCTCTCTCTCTTCCCCTTGCGTGTTAGTATTACTTTGGCCTTCCGAGAGCGGAGTATTACTTTGAGCAAGAACAAACTCCTCATTGGCCTTGCGTGCAAGTATCACTTCATCAGACTTTGTATAGATGGACCTACCAATTTTTTCTTGTGAGTTGTACTTTGTTATCTCATTTGTACCAAAACTGGAAGTACTTCCTTCTGCACCATGTTCAACAAGTACATTAACCTCATACACTTTATCATCCTCTCTCCCAGGGGACACACCACCAACAACTTTTTCCCACCAAACCACTCCCATACAGCTCGGGCCCATTGCATTCATCACCATTAACTACTCCTGTACTTCCACCTACCCCATTAGTCTCAACATTAACTTCTTCAACCACATCTACCCCATTCTCATCTGTAATCTGATATCGAAGAGCTTGCTGCTGATCTTTGAAGGTTGAATGGTGTCTCTTTGTGCTTACAGATGGCTGCTTTTGTTTAGTAACGAACTCAATGAACAATTTTCTCTCTTGTTCATCTAGGCTATCAATCTTTTTGCCATACAACATCTTCAGAACAACCAGTTCATCACTTGATATGGTAGTATTTTGGCTGTTATTCGACTTCCCATAGATGATTTCATAGAGCTCAAGTAACGACAGATCCAGTATGGTTTTCTTTGAATTCAGCGAGTTGGAACAAGGATTGGGGTACGGTAGAGGTTGGGATGGTTCAGTAGCATTTAAAGTGGGGGTAAATGCATTCGGAACAGAAGCATAAAGAGGAGGGATTAATTGCTCAGAGAGAGAAGAAGGTTGTTGTGAGAGAGTTGTTTGTGAGACAGGTGGTGCCCAGAACTTTCTAAATTTGGCATCCTCTAATATTGAATTTGCTACAGTATACCCTAATTTACCATATTAAGTAAAGAACAGCCTTCAACGGACCAGATTTAATCAGTTCAAAGCACAGGATTAAAACTGGAAATAAAACTCATAGACTAAGATGCACATGTGGAAAAGTAGGTGGCAGCCTTTTAGTTGAGAACTTATCGAAAAAAAGCCAAGCTTCACATAATTAACAACTAATTGGGGAAAAATCCGTACAGTTCAAAAATTGATACCGCCAGAATTTCATTCATTTGAAAACTTTCTTAGCATGCATGTAGTCGGTTGAAAAAAAAAAAAAAAACTCTTAAAAACAATGAAACCTCTCGAAAAAGTTATCGGTAGCCAAACTTCTCATAATTACGATCTAATGAAATCGAGGGCTGCGAAATCCGTACCGGTCAAAAATTCAAACTGCGAGTATTGTTATTCATTTGGTAACAATCCAAACATATTGGTGGTTGGAAAGAACTCTTAAAAATGATCTAACCTCTCAAACGTGTTGACAGTAGCCAAGCTTCATAGAATTACGATCTAAAGCAACGGAGAGGAGCAAAATTCGTACCATCAAAAATTAAAATCGGGGGTATTGCGATTAATTTGGAAACTACCCAAGCTAGTTGTTAGTCGAAAAAGAACTTTTAAAAATTATACAACCTCTCAAACGAGTTGTCGGTAACCAAAAATCTCAGAATTTCGATCTAAAGCAACGGAGAGGTGCGAAATCCATACCAGTAAAAAATTCAAACTGCAATTTTTTGTATTCATTTGGTAACAATCCTAGCATGATGTCGGTCTAAAAGAACTCATAAATATGATCCAACCTCTCAAACGAGTTGACAGTAGCCAAGCTTCTCTAATGTACGATCTAAAGCAACAGAGAGGTGTAAATTCAGTACCGGTCAAAAATTCAAACCGCGAGTATTGATATTCATTTGGTAACAATCCTAGCATGCTGGCGGTCGAAAATAAACTCATAAAAATGATTCAACCTCTCAAAAAAGTCGTCGGTTACCAAGCTTCCCAGAATTACGATCTAAAGCAACGGAGAGGTGCGAAATCCGAATCAGTCAAAAATTAAATCCGAAAGTAATGCGATTAATTTGATAACTATCCTAGCTTGTTGTCGATCGAAAAAAAAACTCTTAAAAACTATGCAACCTCACAAACGAGTACTCGGTAGCCAAGAATCTCAAAATTTCGATCTAAAGCAACGAAGAGGTGCAAAATCCGTACCAGTCAAAAACACAAACCGGGAGTATTGCGATTAATTTGGAAATTATCTATACTTTTTGGCAGTCAAAAAGGAACTCTTAAAATCTATATAACCTAACAAATGTGTAATCGGTAGCCAAGCTTCACATAATTAACTTCTAAAACAACTATTTGGAGCAAAATCCGTACTATTCAAAAATTGATACCGCGAGTATTGCCATTCATTTGGTAAAAATGCTAGCATCTTGGAGGTTGGAAAGAAACACTTAAAAATGAGCCAACCTCCCCAACGAGTTGACGGTAGCCAAACTTCTCAGAATTACAATCTAAAGCAATGGAGAGGTGCAAAATCTGTACCGGTCTAAAATTAAAACCAAGAGTATTGCGATTAATTTGGTAACTATCCTAGTTTGTTGTCAGTCGAAAAGGAACTCTTAAAAACTATACAACCTCTCAAACGAGTTGTCGGTAGCCAAGAATCTCAGAATTTCGATCTAAAGCAACGGAGAGGTGTGAAATCCCTACTGGCATAAAGTCAAACCAGGAGTATTGACATTAATTTGGTAACTCTCCTAGCTTGTTGTTGGTCAAAAAGGAACTCTGAAAAATTAGATAACCTCTCAAAGGAGTAGACGGTAGCAAAGCTTTTCATAATTACGATCTAAATCAACGGAAAGGTGCGAAATCCGTATCGTTCAAAATTTAAAACCGCGAGTATTGTTATTCATTTGGTAACAATCCTAGCATATTGTTGGTCGAAAAGAAACTTATAAAAATGATCCAATCTCTCAAACGAGTTGACGGTAGCCTAACTATTCTGAATTACGATCTAAAGCAACAAAGAGGTACGATATCCGTACCAGTCAAAAATTTAATCTGGAGATATTGCGATTAATTTCGTAACTATCCTAGCTTGTTGTCGGCTGAAAAAGAACTCTTAAAAACTATACAACCACTCAAACGAGTACCATGTAGCCAAGAATCTCATAATTTCGATCTAAAGCAACGAAGAGGTACGAAATCCGTACCGGCAAAAACTCAAACCGGTAGCATTGTGATTAATTTGGTAACTATCCTAGCGGGTTATCGATCGAAAAAGAACTCTGGAAAACTACATAACATCCCAAAGGAGTAGTCGGTAGCCATGCTTCTCAGAATTACGATATAAAGCAACGGAGAGGTACAAAATCTGTATCGGTCTAAAATTCAATCCGCAAGTATTGTTATTCATTTGGTTCCAATCCAAGCATGTTGTCGGTCGAAAAGAAACTCATAAAATGATCCAACCTCTTAAACGAGTTGACGGCAGCAAAGCTATTCTGAATTGCGATATAATGCAACGGAGATGTGCAAAATTCGTACCGCTCAAAAACATAAACTGGGAGTATTGCAATTAATTTGGTAACTATCCTTGCTTGTTATCGCTCAAAAAGGAACTCTTAAATTATACATAATCAAACGAGTAATCGGTAGCCAAGCTTCACAGAATTAACATCTAAAGCAACTGATAGGTACAAAATCCGTACTGTTCAAAAATTGATACCGTGAGTATTGCCATTCATTTGGAAACTATCCTAGCATGTAGGTGGTCGAAAAGGAAGTCTTGAAGATGATAAAACCTCTCAAACGAGTTGCCGTTAGCCAAGCTTCTCAGAATTACGATCTAAAGCAACGAAGAGGTGCGACATACATTCTGATAAAAAATTCATACCGCGAGTAATGTTATTCCTTTGGTAACAATTCTAGCATGTTGGCAGTTGGAAAGAAACTCTTAAAATTTATTCAACCTCTCAAACGAGTTGACAGTAGCCAAGCTTCTCAGAATTATGATCCAAAGCAATGGAGAGGTGTGAAATCGTACCGGACAGAAATTCAAGCCGGGAGTATTGCAATTAATTTGGTAACTATCCTAGCTTGTTATCGTTCAAAAAGAAAGTCTTAAAAACGAGGCAACCTATCAAACGAGTTGTTGGGGGCCAAGCTTATCAGAATTACGATCTAAAGCAATAGAGAGGTGCGACATCCGTACCGTTAAAAAATTCATTACGCAAGTATTGCTATTCATTTCGTTACAATCCTAACATGTTGGGGGCTGGAAAGAAACTATTAAAAATGATTCAACCTCTCAAACGAGTTGCCGGTAACCAAGCTTCTCAGAATTACGATCTATAGAAACAGAGAGGTACAAAATCCGTATCGTTCAAAAATTCATATCGCTATTATTGCAATTTAGTTGGTAATTATCTTAGCCTATTGTCGGCCGAATAAAAACTCTTAAAAACTACACAACCTCCCGCACGAGTAGTCGGTAGCCAAGCTTCTCAGAATTACGATCTAATGTAACTGAGAGGTGCGAAATCCATACCGGTCAATAATTTAATCAGGAAGTATTGTGATTAATTTGGTAACTATCCTAGCTTGTTGTCGGTCGAAAAATAACTCTTAAAAACTATACAACCTCTCAAACGAGTATTAGGTAGCCAAGAATCTCATAATTTCGATATAAAACAACGGAGAGGTGCAAAATCTTTACCGGTCAAAAACTCAAACCGGGAGTATTATGATTAATTTGGAAACTATCCTAGCTAGCTGTCGATCAAATAAGAACTCTTAAAATCTACATAGCCTCACAATAGAGTAGTCGGTAACCAAGCTTCTCAGAATTACGATATAAAGAAACGGAGGGGTGCGAAATCTATATCGGTTAAAAATTCAAACCGCGTCATTTGGTAACAATCCTAGCATATAGTCGGTCGAAAAGAAACTCATAAAAATGATCCAACCTCTCAAACGAGGTAACGGTAGCAAAGTTTCTCAGAATTACGATCTAAAGCAACGGAGAAGTGAGAAATCCGTACCGGTCAAAAATTGAAATCGGGATTATTGCAATTAATTTGGTAACTATCTTAGCTTGTTGTCGGTCGGAAAGAAACTCTTAAAAATGATGCAACCTCTCAAACGAGTTGACGGTAGCCAAACTTCTCAAAATTACGATCTAAAGCAACGGAGAGGTGCGAAATCCGCACCGGTCAAAAATTCAAACCGTGAGTATTGTTATTCATTTGGTAACAATCCTAGCATGTTGGCGGTTGGAAAGAAACTATTAAAAATTATCCAACCTCTCAAACTAGTTGCCGGTAACCAAGCTTCTCAAAATTGCAATCTAAAACAACGGAGAGGTACAAAATCTGTACCGATAAAAAAATTAAATCCAGAAGTATTGCGATTAATTTGGTAACTATCCTAGCTTGTTGTTAGTCAAAAAGGAACTCTTAAAAACGATGCAACCTCTCAAACGAGTTGCCGATAGCCAAACCAATCAGAATTACGATCTAAAGCAACGAAGAGCGACATCTGTACCGTTAAAAAATTCATATCGCGAGTATTATTATTCATATGGTAACAATCTTAACATGTTGGTGGTTGGAAAGAAACTCTTAAAAATGATTTCACCTCTCAAACGAGTTGCGGGTAGCCAAGCTTATCATAATTACGATCTAAAACTGCAGAGAGGTGCGACATCCGTATCGTTAAATAATTCATACCGCGAGTATTGTTATTCATATGGTAGTAATCTTGACATCTTGGTGGTTGGAAAGAAACTCTTAAAAATGATCAAACCTCTCAAACAAGTTGTCGGTAGCCAAGCTTATCAGAATTACGATCTAAAGCAACGGAGAGGTTCGACATCCGTATCGCTAAAAACTTCATACCGCGAGTATTGTTATTCATATTGTTACAATCCTAACATGTTGGCAGTTGGAAAGAAACTCTAAATAATGATCCAACCAGTCAAACGAGTTGAAGGTAGCCAAACTTCTCAGAATTACGATCTAAAGCAATAGAGCGGTGCAAAATCTGTACCAGTCTAAAATTCAAACCGCGAGTATTGTTATTCATTTGGTAATAATCCTAGCATATTGGCGGTTGGAAAGAAACTCTTAAAAATGATCCAACCTCTCAAACGAGTTGACGGTT
Organism: Kingdonia uniflora; assembly: GCA_014058105.1. Classification (NCBI taxonomy): domain Eukaryota; kingdom Viridiplantae; phylum Streptophyta; class Magnoliopsida; order Ranunculales; family Circaeasteraceae; genus Kingdonia; species Kingdonia uniflora. The sequence goes on from JACGCM010000966.1 coordinate 49,272, forward strand.
GCCAAGCTTCTCAAAATTACAATCTAAAGCAACGGAGAGGTGAAAATCCGTACTGGTAAAAAATTAAATCTGAAAGTATGGTAATTAAATTGGTACCGGTCAAAAACTCAAACTGGGAGTATTGCGATTAATTTGGTAACTATCCTAGCTTGTTGGCGGTCAAAAAGAAACTCTTAAAATCTACATAACTTCTCAAATGAGTAGTCGGTAGCCAAGCTTCACAGATTTTGTTTTTTTGTTTTTTTGACCATTAAGCTGGGGTTAAGGCAGACCCCATGACCAGGTATATTTCTGAAAATAAGGGATTACTTCCTACAATAGTTTTTCCCCTGAGCATCATCCTCGATAATACATGCAAGATTATGAGGTATGTCTCCTGGGTCCACTAAGATTTAACCCATAGTTGTTATAAAAGTGAAAAGAAAAATATCACAATGATTTGCCTCGTTTTAGCAGTTATCAATCTGGAATTCATCTAGGTTATCAATGATTTGTGCAGTTGTATTAAAGAGGTGGTAGCATTCCCAAGGTATCTTGTCTCTGCTCTTGATCATAGCTATTAGTGTTGTTGAGCTTGTGTTTACCCAAAGCTTCTTCGTACCCTTCTGTTGCAGAATATCACAGCCCCTTTGAATGGCCTTTAATTCATGGTATAGAACTGATTTGGCTTCTTCCTGTCCAGCATAACAAATAATTGCAGTACCACAATGTTCTTTGACAATTCCCCCATAGCTCCCCTTATCTCTCCACATGCCCCATTAGTGTTGATCATGATCACTCCAACAGGAGGTGGCCTCCATTTACACCATTTGAGTTGATTTTTCTTGAACTGTCTGTTTTCATTTGTCTTTTAGCTGGTTTAGCCTACCCTTTGATCTGTTATAAACTTCAGTAATAATGGCATTAGCAAGAGAGTCACAAGGCTTGACGATGTTGTCGAAAGCTATGCTATTCCTGTCAAGCCATTAGTGATATATCATAGTACAAAAAACAGCTTTCATGATTTTCACAAGTCCTGAAGGAATCAAAGAGTTAAGCCATTGGTACTCACATATGAAAGTACCAAATGGTCTGTAGATATTGGATTTTTTAAGAACAACAGACCAAATATACTTAGGAAGTGAACACTCCATAAATATATGTGAGGTACTCTCAGTGTGAAGGCCACAGAAGTAACAACAAGAGTTAGCCTTACCACAAGCCTATCTTGAGTGTTGAGAATTCTTTTATAGGCCTTTCAAGTAGTAAATCAACTTTTAGGAGTAGCTACGGGGTTCCAGCACACGATAGACCACTCCACTTTGCTTTTCTTCTTTCTGATACTCTCATATAGGTTGAAGGCATGGTATAAAAACCATTAGGAGTAGGGAGCCAGACAATGTGATCCTCTTTGTTGTGGCTAATACTAACAGTCTGCACAAGATCAATAATAGCATAAGGAATAGAACAAGAAATATGATGGGGCACTGCCCACTTACCTTCTGTAACCACATTAGAAACAAGAGCATTAAAAGGAAGAGTAGAATCATACTTAAGACCACCAGGAAAAGAGTTCATAAGGATACCACCTGGATGCCATGGGTCCTGCCAAAAGAGAGTTTTGTTACCATCACCAAGCAAGTGACAGACCATAGTTTTTGCCACTTCTCTAGATTGCATAATCTTCTTCCATCCCCAGCTGCATTTTGAAGGAATCTTTGCTGACTAAAAGTTCTTTTTTTTAACATGTTTGGATTGACCCATTTAACCCAAAAGTTGTTTTGACAAGTTGCAATTCTCCATGTGTGCCTTAGAGTGGCCGCTTCATTCCAAGTTTTAGTGCACCTTATACCCAATCCTCCTTCATCTTTTGGATAACATACATCATGCCAGGCAATTGGAGCAATTTTCTTCTCCTTGTTATTCCCATTCCATAAGTAATTAGCACATATTTTCTCAATTTTCACCACAGTCTGTTGGGGAAGAACAAATATGCTAATCCAGTAGACTTGTATGGTAAGTAACACTGTCTGAACCAGCTGTAATCTTCCTGCAGCCGATAAATGTCTTTCCAAGAGAATAATCTGCTAGTCATAGTTTCAATCAGGGGTAAGCAATCTCTATCTCTGTCTAGTAGTACTGAGAGGAACTCCAAGGTACTTGAAAGGCACAAAGCCTTGTGTAATAACCATACTGCTGCATATGTCCTCCATAATGTTAGCACTAACGCCTGAAAAATAAACTTTAGATTTGGTGTAGTTGACTTCTTGACCTGTGAGCAACAAAAACTTATTAATACAATCACTAAGGGCAATCCCTGCAAGAGATTGTCCCTTAAGAAAAATGAGCAAATCATCAGCAAAAGATAAGTGTGTGAGTATTGGATTCTTACATTTTTGGTGAAGTTGCATCTGACCTTGGTTAACCTTCTCCCCAAGGAGCATGCCAAGTGATTCCATCACTAACACAAACAAATATGGGGATATAGGGTACCCTTGCCTTAACCCTCTAGCTCCCTTAAAGTAGCCATGTAGAGAACCTTCAAGGGCAACAGAATAGTGAACAGTGGTGATACATTCCTTAATCCAGTCAATCATAGTAGTAGGGAAATTGAGTTGCTTAAGAGTATCCCAAATAGCTTCCCATTGCACCAGATCATAAGCTTTCCTCAAATCAAGCTTAACTGTGCATCTAGGAGAAGGTGACTGCTTATGATAGTCTCTCATTACTTCTTGAGCAATCAACAAGTTATCAGAGATGCTCCTACCTTCAAGGAAGGCAGACTGGTTTAGGCAGACAAGGGGGCCGATAACAAGTTTGATTCTCTTCGTAAGAATTTTGGATATCACCTTGTACACAACATTACAACAAGCTATTGGTCTATAGTCATTAAGTGTGATAGGGCTTCTCACCTTGGGAACAAGGGCAATAGCGGTTGAGTTAGCCTTAGATAACATTTTGCCACTCCTAAAAATTTTTTTGATTGCCTTAGTAAAGTCCTTACCAACAATTTCCCAAGTATTCTTGAAAAAAAAAGCAGTAAACCCATCAGGTCCAGGTGATTTTGCATCTCCAATAGAGTGAAGAGCATCAAAGATCTCTAGATCGGTAATTTCTCTAACAAGCTCCTCATGGTCATGATCTTGCACCTTGCATTTGTAGGTAAGATTCTTAAAGCCATCTTTATCAATCTCTTTGCTTCCATCACCCACAATACCTTTAAAGTACTCCACCGCATGTGCTGCCACATCATTGTCATCATCAATAAGGTCCCCAGCCTCAGATCTAATGTAACATAAGGAGTTCCTCGCTTTTCTCAGCTTAATAGCTTTGTGGAAGAACTGGTTGTTAGTATCCCTCAATTCAAGCCAGTTTACTCTTGCTCTTTGTCTTAGCATGCTTTCTTCTTTTGTTGCGATCTCAGTGTACTCCTGAAGCATCTTTCTTTCCTTTCCAGCAAGATTAGAGTCAAGGGGACAAGCTTGTATTTTTGCCTAGATCTCAAGAAGATTATCTTTAGCCTTGTTGGTTTCATGGCTTAAGTTGTTGTGTCTTTCCTGGCACTATGATCAGAGATTCCAGCATAAAGAAATTCAGCTTGAGCAGTAGGGGAGATATCAACCCACTCTTCATTTGCAAGGACTCTATCAAGTTTGACAAGAACCCTTTTCCCATAAATGATGCTTCTGTTAGACCAGGTGTAGTTGTAGCCTTTCGAGTTCAAGTAACATAGCTTGTTCTTAGTGAGCCAGTTTTGTTGCTTGTCAACAATACAATTGGGTACAGTCTTTCCTCCAACTTTATCAAGGCTCGAGAAAGGGGTATTGAAGTCTCCCAAAATGATCCACGGTCTTTTCAGCATAACATTAATGGTGTCCAGGTCTTTCCAAAGAATTTCTCTTTCTCTGGGGTCATTGGCAGCATAAATAAAAGACATCAAATTTTTTTTGCCTGCTCTCTCCACTGTACAGTGGATTGCTTGATTAAATCTCCCTATAATGGTGACAATCTGGTGCCTAGTATCCCAACATACCATGATTCTTCCTTTATAAACACTATCACAACAGATAAAATCCCAATCTGGATAAATGGAGTTTTTAACAAATTCTTCTCTACCTTTCCTTGTTTTCATTTCAATGAGCCCAATTATTGACAACCTGTTTTCATTAATGAGCTTCCTTATCTCTTTATACTTCAGAGAACTATTCAAGCCCCTGATATTTCACATAGAAAAGCTAAACATTAGGAACATTAGGGAAAGAGGAATTACCAGCCTTTACAAGGTACTTTTCAGGGCAGGGGGGCATAGCTTCTCTCTGTTGTTCACATATGCCTTTCTGTTTAGTGGCTTGCTGAGCTCTCCTGAGAGCAATCTCCCTTGTAGATTCACTGTAAATAACTTTGCCATTGCTGCTAGGTTTAACAGCACCAATATTCTTGCTTCCATTTCTAGCCTGCATATTATTAGCTTTAACATTGTTAGTATGGGTTGTTTCTAGAAAGTGATTGTGGTCACTCTTCTCACAACTCTTCTGTCCCTCATTTCTCACAGGGTTAAGGTCCCTCCCTTCATAAGAGTTTTGTCTCCTTTCCTTCTCCTGTACATGAGCAGTCATAGTTAGAGAATTGGCCATTTCTGAGTGGGGATTGGGTGGTCTCTCAACACTACTAGTGTTATTTTTTGTCCTCACAACGTTTTCATCACTCAACTTGCTGCTAACATCAGTACTATCCATATTGACCTGCACAGTAGCGCACTCATTAATTAAAAGGCCATTGACTAGATTGGGTAGGGGTACACTCAACACTTCACTCCCTGAGCTCTCAATACTCATGTTATTTGCTTTTTGCTTTGGTGGACTAACTCTCAAGTTCTGGTTCACAACTCCCTCACTCACAGGATTTGACACAGCTCCTCCAACACCATTCATATTAGAAAGTTGTACCTACATATTAACAACAGCATTAGAAAAAGGGTATCAGGCGGGTATCAACAATTATCTCCCTTAGTGGCTAATCTAGCAAGTTCCTTCTCAATTTCACCCTCTTCTTGAGATAGAGGACCAAAATCTCCCGCTTCCACCATCCTTTCATTGTTGCAATCTCTATTAGGTCCACCACCTTTGTATGTATTTTTATGTCTTGGAACAGACCATCCATAGTCAACTGGGGTCTGGTTGGGGACTTTGGAATTTCTAGGTATAGCCTTAACGTTGGTGGATTTAGCCCTCCAAACATGCCTACTTTCTTTATGTTTGTTCACATACTTTCTTGATCTTTCCTCCTTAGCTTCCGCAGTGGCATTAGTGTTTTTGGGGATGTTGACTTCACACCTATTGGTGCTGTGACCAAATAGACAACAGTCTAAACATTTAGGGGGCAACCACAACTTCAGCATAATCAGTGTCTCCATCATCAACATCAAAGGGGACAAGGGTGGGTAATTCACTGTGATAATTGATTTCAACAAATATTACGTCTTACCTCATAGTTGAGACATCCCTTAACCACCAAACAACTCCCATCAAAAAAATATTTCTTACCTCAGAAACAACTCCATCAAAAAAATTCCCACCAAACTACTCCCATGCAACTCGGGCCCACTGCATTCATCACCATTAAGCACTCCTGTACTTTCACCTACCCCATTAGTTTCAACATTAACTTTTTCAACCACCTCTACCTCATTCTCATCTATAATCTGATCTCGGATAGTTTTTTGCTGATCTTTGAAGGTTGAATGGTGTATCTTTGTGCTTACAGATTGCTGTTTCGGTTTGGTAACGGCCTCAATAAACAGATTTCTTGCTTAATCATCAAGGCTATCAAACTTTTTGTCATACAAGATCTTCAGAACCACCAGTTCATCACTTGATCTGGTAGTATTTTGGCTTTTCTTCGACTTCCCAAGGATAATTTCATAGAGCTCAAGTATCAAAAAATCCAATATGGTTTTCTTTTTATTCAGCGAGTTGGAGCAAGGATTGGAGTTCGGTAGAGGTTGGGATGGTTCAATGGCATTTAAAGCAGAGAGAGGAGAAGGTTGTGAAAGAGTAGTTTGTGAGACGAGCCCAGAACTTTCTAAATTGGCATCCTCTAATGGATTGGATTTGCTATAGTATACCCTAATTTACCATATTAAGTAAAGAACAGCCTTCAACGGTCCAGATTAAACCAGTTCAACGTACAGGATTAAAACTGGAATTAAAACTCATAGACTAAAATGCACCTTCGAAAAAAGGATTTTTGCTAACATGCACATGTGAAAAAGCAGGTGGGAGCACATGCTTTTGTTCGTAATTCAGAAAAGCTTTTTGCTAGAATTAACATATAAAGCAACTAATAGGTTCAAAATCCGTACTTTTCAAAAAATTGATTAGGCAAGTATTACCATTTATTTGGAACCTAGCATGTAGTTGGTCGAAAAAAAAAAACTCTCAAAAATGATGAAACCTCTTAAACGAGTTGCCGGCAGCCAAGCTTCTCAGATTACGATCTATTGCAACGGAGAGTTGCGAAATCCTCACCGGTCCAAAATTCAAACCGCGAGTATTGTTATTAATTTGGAAATAATCCTAGCATGTTGGTAGTTGGAAATAAACTGTTAAAAATGATCTGACCTCTCAAACGTGTTGACGGCAGCCAAGCTTTTCAGAATTACGATCTAAAACAATGAAGATGTGCAAAATCGGTACCGGTCAAAAAATTAAACCGGGAGTATTGCGATTAATTATGTAACTATCCTAGCTTGTTGTCGGTCGAAACTGAACTCATAAAAAACTATACAACCTCTCAAATGAGTTGTAGGTAGCCAAAGAATCTCAGAATTTCGATCTAAAGCAACGGAGAGGTGCGAAATCCGTACCAGCAAAAACTCAAACCGAAAGTATTGCGATTAATTTGGTAACTATCCTAGCTTATTGTCGGTCGAAAATGAACTCTGAAAAACTACATAACCTCTTAAAGGAGTAATCGGTAGCCAAGATTATCAGGATTACGATATATAGCAACGGAGATGTGCAAAATCCGTATCGGTCAAAAATTCAAATCACGATTATTGTTATTCATTTGGTAATAATCCTAACATGTTGTCGGCAGAAAAGAAACTCATAAAAATGATCCAACCTCTCAAACGAGTTGACGGTAGCCAAGCTTCTAAGAATTACGATCTGAAGCAATGAAGAGGTACGAAATCCGTACCGGTCAAACATAGAAACTGAGAGTATTGTAATTAATTTGGTAACTATCCTAGTTTGTTGTCCGTCGGAAAGAAACTCTTAAAAATGATGCAACCTCTCAAACGACTTATCGGTAGCCAAGCTTCTCAGAATTACGATCTAAAGCAACGGAGATGTGCAATATTCGTACCGTTAAAAATTCATAACGCGAGTATTGTTATTCATTTGGTAATAATCCTAGAATGTTTGCAGTTGGAAAAAAAACTCTTAAAAATGATCCAACCTCTCAAACGAGTTGATGGTAGCCAAACTTCTCAGAATTACGATCTAAAGCAACGGAGAGGTGCAAAATCTGTACCGGTAAAAAATTCAAATTGCGAGAATAATTATTCATTTGATAATAATCCCTGCATGTTGGCGGTTGAAAATAAACTATTAAAAATGATCCAACCTCTCAAACGAGTTGCCGATAACCAAGCTTCTTAGAATTACGATCTAAAGAAACAGAGAGGTCCGAAATCCGTACCGTTCAAAAATTCATATTGCGATTATTAATATTTAGTTGGTAACTATCCTAGCTTGTTGTCGGTCGAATATAAATTCTTAAAAACTATACAGCCCCTCGAACGAGTAGTCGGTAGTCAAGTTTTTCAGAATTATGATCTAAAGCAACAAATAGGTGCGAAATCCGTACCGTTCAAAAATTCATACCGTGAGTATTGTTGTTTATTTGGTAACTTTCCTAGCATGTTATCGGTCGAAAAAAAACTCATAAAAATGATCAAATCTCTTAAACAAATTGACGGTAGCCAAGCTTCTCAGAATTACGATCCAAAGCAACTGAGAGATGCAAAATCTGTATCGGTCAAAAATTAAATCCGTAAATATTGCAATTAATTTGGTAACTATCCTAGCTTGTTGCCGGTGGAAAAGGAACTCTTAAAAACTATACAACTTCTCAAACGAGTACTCGGTAGCCAAGAATCTCAGAATTTTGATCTAAAGCAACGGAGAGGTGCAAAATCTGTGCCGGTCAAAAACTCAAACAGGGAGTATTGCGATTAATGTGGTAACTATCCAAGCTTGTTGTCGGTCATATAGGAACTCTTAAAATCTGCATAACCTCTCAAACGAGTAGTCGACATCCAAGCTTCACAGAATTAACATCTAAAGCAACTAATATGTGCAAAATTCGTACTGTTCTAAAATTGATACTGGGGCTATTGCCATTCATTTGGAAACTATCCTAGCATGTAGTCAGTCGAAAAAAAAATCTTAAAAAATGATGAAACCTCTCAAACGAGTTGCCGGTAGCCAAGCTTCTCAGAATTACGATCTAATGTAGCGGAGAGCTTCAAAATCAGTACCGGTCAAAAATTTAAACCGCAAATATTGTTATTCATTTTGTAACAATCCTAGCATGTTTGCGGTTGGAAAAAATTACTTAAGAATAATCCAACCTCTCAAACGTGTTTAAGGTAGCCAAGCTTCTCAAAATTACGATCTAAATCAACGGAGAGGTGAGAAATCCGTACCAGTAAAAAATTGAAACAGATAGTATTGCGATTAATTTGGTAACTATTCTAGCTTGTTGTCGGTCGAAAAGGAACTCTTAAAAACTATACAACCTCTCAAACGAGTTATTGGTAGCCAAGAATCTCAGAATTTCAATCAAAAGCAACGGAGAGGTTTGAAATTCGTACCGGCAAAAACTCAAACCGGGTGTATTGCAATTAATTTGGTAACTATCCTAACTTGTTTTCGGTGGAAAATGAAGTCTAAAAAACTACTTAACCTCTCAAAAGAGTAGTCGGTAGCCAAGCTTCTCAGAATTATAATATAAAGCAATGGAGAGGTGCAAAATCCGTATCGGTCAAAAATTCAAACTGCGATTATTGTTATTCATTTGGCTTAGTAGTGGTTGTACCTCTCCACCTAGAGAAAGGTCACGGTTTCGAAACCTCATGGGGCTGGAAACTCAGGGTTACAGATCCCTATATAAAATTGGCTTGCCTTGCAAAAAAAAAGTAAAAAACAATCCTAGCATGTTATCGGTCGAAAAGAAACTCATAAAAATGATCCAACCTCTCAAACGAGATGACGATAGCCAAGCTTCTCAAAATTATGATCTAAAGCAACGGAGAGGTACGAAATCCGTACTAGTCTAAAATTGAAATCGGGAGTATTGTGATTAATTTGGTAACTATCATAGCTTGTTATCGGCCAGAAAGAAACTCTTAAAAATGATGCAACCTCTCAAACGAGTTGCCGGAAGCCTTTTTTTTAAATTAAGTTTTGAATAGATGGAAAAAAGGGTACCAAGTACATGGTGGGGACAAACCTCAACCCTCAAGGACACTAGAGGGTAGCAAGGAGCCTAACACCAGATGTAAAGAAATGAATATAGTAGCAGTCAAAAATTGGAAATAAAATTTTCCTTGCCATCTACGTCATCTTTAACTTTCTGCTTTAACTCTTCAAAAAATTCAGTTGGTCTGACTTCTTCAAACCCCAACTCTCATCTTATTTTGGATAACACCTGGGTAGGTATGTTAGCCTCTTTATGAATTTGGTTAATACAAAACCACTCCAGCCATCCAATAATCTTTATAATTTCAATCACAATAGCTTTACACTACCAATTTGGTTTAATTTGTTTTGTAAGAATACTAACCGCCATTGCTAACTTGGTGTTAATTTATGCTTGGAGTTTGTTATGCTTAACAGCTAGCTCTAACCCTGCTTTGATGCTAAGGAACTCATGATAAAGCAATGATTTTGTAATAGTTCTTTCAGCACAAGCAACAACTGTTCTACCTTTGTCGATTCTATGGATAGCTCCATACCCTCCCAATGTACTCCCAACATAGTTGATCATACACTCTGAGTGAGCCGGCATCTTCCAGGTGCAATAAGTTATTACAAGAACTGTCCAGTCAATTCGAGGACCCCAAGTCGCTGCATGAAATCTGTTAACCGATGTGTCCATCAGCTTCTTTTATGAGTAGGCAAGCTTGAGTTTAACATCACTGAGAATGGTCTTGAGAAGCCTAGGTACTTCAGTTTGTATATTATTGAACACTCTGTTGTTTCTTTCCGTCCATAAGTGGTAGATAAAACAATTAATACTAAGCAAGATTGGTCAAGTGCTTGGGATTGTAAAGGGTATACTTCCAGTTTGTTATCTGGGTCTTCCTCTGATTACTACTAGACTGAAGTACTTAAACTGCCAACTACTACTCATTGAGAACTTATCCAAAAAAGTTCATTCCTGGAAGGCTAAGTTTCTCTCATATGTGGGTAGGTTGACTCTGGTGAGAGCTGTCCTAAGTAGTATGCAAGTGTATTGGATGAGCTATTTTTGGCGCTCCTCCAATCTACTATCAAAGCTCTTACTGTTATTTGTCGTAGGATTTTATGGTCTGGTACAAATGTGAGTAGAAGAACTAGTTTAGTCAATTGGGAGTCAATATGCCACCCTGCTAAGGAAGGGGGATTGGGAGTTAAGGACTTTGGAGTTTCAAACAAGGCTGCTACTCTGAAGAATGTCTGGCTTATTGTCTCTGCTAATGACTCTCTCTGGGCCAAGTGGGTGGAAGCTAACTTGATTAAAAATAGAAGCTTTTGGGATCTGAAGTGCCCCCAAGATTGCTCTTGGTCGTGGAGACATTTTAAAAGCGAGAGATGAAGCTATTAAGCTTATTCACTACAAAATTGAAAAAGGGAACTACACTTATTTTTGGAAAGATCTGTGGTATCCGCTTGGGGTTTTGAGCAACATATTTTCAGTTGAGATGAGATATGATTCCTTATTGTTCAAAGATACTCATGTTAGTAATTTCTTAATTAATGAGAGATGGCAAATTCCAGAACATCACATTCATATTATCTCTGATATTTGGGATGGCTTGAATAGAGTGGAGATAGACAATAACGGAGAAGATGAAGTTATTTAGAAAGCCAGCACAAGTGGAGATTTCACCATGAAGAACAGCTATGAAGAGTTACGACACCACAACCCGGTATGGAAGTTTTCTCAAATGATCCGGTTTGGGGATTGCATCCCCAGTCATAGCTTTATTACATGGCTAACATTTAAAGGAGCTTTAAAAACTCAGTCTAGGTTGATGAGTTGGGGGTTGGTGGACCAATCAAATTGCTTGTTTTGCTGGAGAGATGAAGTGACTGAAATTAACATGTTCTTTGAATGCTCCTATGCTAAGTTGATCTGGAAGCAGTTGCTCCACAAATTGGGGTTTAATAGAAGTACTTTGGGTTTTAATAAAGAGATCCAATGGATGATATGTCACATAGTAGGTAGCTCTCACAAAGCTATCATATTGAAGCTTATTATTAATTGTTTTATCCACCACTTATAGAGGGAAAGAAATAGCAGAGTGTTCAATAATATACAAACTGAAGCACCTGGGCTTCTCAAGACCATTCTCAATGATGTTAAACTCAAGCTTGCCTACTCAAAATGGAAGCTGATGGACACAGCAGATAATAGATTTCCTGTAGCAACTTGAGGTCTTTGAATTGACTAGACAGTTCCTGTAATATCTTATTGCACCTGGAAGATGCCGGCATACTCAGAGTGTATGATCAACTGTGATGAGAGTACATTGGGAGGGTATGGAGCTATCCTTAGAATCGACAAAGGTAGAACAATTGTTGCGTATGCTGGAAGAATCATCACAAAATCGTTGCTTTATCATGAGCTCCTTAGTATCAAAGCAAGGCTAGAGCTAGCTGTTAAGCATAACAAACTCCAAACATAAATAAACATCAGGTTAGCAATGGCGGTTAGTATTCTTACAAAAAAAATTAAACCAGATTGGTAGTGTAAAGCTATTGTGATTGAAATTATAAGGATTATTGGACGGCTGGAGTGGTTTTGCATCAACCAATTCATAAAGAGGCTAACATACCTGGCCAGGTGCTATCCAAAATGAGATGGGAGTTGGGGTTTGAAGAAGTCAGGCCAACTAAATTTTCTGAAGAGTTAAAGCATAAAGTCAAAGATGACACAGATGGCAAGACATATGTTATTTCCAATTTCTGATTACTACTCTATTCATTTCTTTGCTTCTGGTGTTAGGCTCCTTGCTTCCCTCTTATATCCTTGAGGGTTGAGGGTTGTCCCCACCATGTACTTGGTTCCCTTTTTTTCCTTCTATTCAAAGCTTAATTTCCAAAAAACAAAAAAATACTTCAATATGATAGCTTTGAGAGAGCTACCTGCTGTGTGACATATTATACATTGGATCTCTTCATTAAAACCCAAAGTACTTCTATTAAACCCCAATTTGTGGAGCAATTGCTTCCAGATTCACTTAGCATAGCAGCATTCAAAGAACATGTGAATTTCAATCTCTTCATCTCTCCAGCAAAGCAAGCAATTTTATTGGTCCACCAACCCCCAACTCTTCAACTTAGACTGAGTTTTTAAAGCTTCTTTAAATGTTAGCCAAGTATTAAACCTATGACTGGGGATGCAATCTCCAAACTAGGTCATTTGAGAAAATTTCCATACTGGGTTGTGGTGTCGTAACTCTTCATAGCTGCTCTTCATGGTAAAATCTCCACTTGTGCTGGCTTTCCAAATAACTTCATCTTCTCCGTTATTGTCTATCTCCACACAATCCAAGCCATCCCAAATATCAGAGATAATATGAGTATGATGTTCTGGAATTTGCCATCTCTCATTAATTAAGAAATTGCTAACAGGAGTATCTTTGAACAATAAGGAATCATATCTCATCTCACCTAAAAATCTATTGTTCAAAACCCCAAGCGAATGCCACGGATCTTTCCAAAAATAAGTGTAGTTCCCTTTTCCAATTTTGCAGTGAACAAGCTTAACAGCTTCATCTCTCATTTTTAATAAATGTCTCCACGACTAGGAACAACCTTGGGGGCACTTCAGATACCAAAGGCATCCATTTTTAATCAAGTTAGATTCCTCCCACTTGGCCCAGAGAGAGTCATTCTCAAAATTACGATTTAAAGTAACGGAGAGGTGCGACATCCGTACCGTTAACAAGTTCATACCGTGAGTATTGCAATTCATTTGGTAACTATCTTAGCATGTTGTCCATCGAAAAAAAACTATTAAAAATGATCTATCCTCTCAAACCAATTGTCGGTAACCAAGCTTCTCAGAATTACCATTGGGCTCGTGACACAGTGGTGGTTGTACCTCTCCACTTAGTGAGAGGTCGTGGGTTTGAAACCTCATGGGGTTGGATACTCAGGATTACAGATCCCTATAAAAAACTGGCTTGCCTTCCAAATATAAAAAAACTTCTGCGAATTACGATCTAAAGAAATAGAGAGGTACAAAATCGGTACCGTTCAAAAATTCATACCGCGATTATTTCAATTTATTTGGAAACTATCCTAGCACGTTGTTGGACGAAAATAAACTCTTACAAACGATGCACCCTTTCAGACGAGTTGCCGGTAGCCAAGCTTCTAAGAATTTCGATCTAAAGCAACGAAAAAGTAAAAAATCTGTACCGGCTAAAATTCAAACTGGGAGTATTGCGATTAATTTTGTAACTATCTTAGCTTGTGGTCGGTCGAAAATGAACTCTAAAAATCTACAAAGCCTCTCAAAGGAGTAGTCGGCAGCCAAACTTCTCAGAATTACGATATAAAGCAACGGAGATGTGCGAAATCCGTATCGGTCAAAACTACAAACCGTGAGTATTGTTATTCATTTGTTAACAATTCTAGCATGTTGTTGGATAAAAATAAATTCATAAAATGATCAACCTTCTCAAATAAGTTGGCGGTAACCAAGGTTGTCAGAATTACGATCTAAATCAACGGAGAGGTGCGAAATCCGTATCGGTAAAAAATTGAAGCCGGGAGTATTGCGTTTAATTTGTTAATTATCCTTGCTTGTTGCCAGTCGGAAAGAAACTCTTAAAAACGATGCAACTTCTCAAACGAGTTACCGGTAGCAAAGCTTCTCAGAATTACGATCTAAAGAACCGGAGAGTTGCGACATCCGTACCGTTAAATAATATATACCGCGAGTAATGTAATTCTTTTGGTAACTATCCAGGCATGTTATCGGCAGAAAAGAAACACTTTAAATTGATGCAATCTCTCAAACGATTTACTGGGAGCCAAGCTTCTCAGAATTACGATCTAAAGCAACGGAGAGGTGCGAAATCCATACCGGTCAAAAATTCAAGCCACGAGTATTGCGATTAATTTATTAACTATCCCAGCTTGTTGTCGGTCGAAAAGGAACTTTGAAAACTACATAACCTCTCAAAGGAGTAGTTGGTAGCCAAGCTTCTCTGAATTACGATATAAAGCAACAGAGAGGTGTAAAATTGTTATCGGTTAAAAATTCAAACCGTGAATATTGTTATTCATTTGGTAACAATCCAGGCATGTCGTCGGCCGAAAAAAAACTCATAAAAATGATCCAACCTCTCAAATGAATTGACGGTAGCCAAACTTCTCATAATTACGATCTTAAGCAGTAGAGAGATACAAAATCCGTACCGGTCAAAAATTTATACCTGGAGTATTGCAATTTATTTGGTAACTATCCTAGCTTGTTGTCAGTCAAAAAAGGGTCTCATAAAAACTATACAACCTCTTAAACGAGTATTCGGTAGCCAATAATCACAAAATTAGCCATTGGGCTCTTGGCCCACTAGTGGTTGTACCTCTCCACCTAGAGAGAGGTTGCGGGGTTCGAAACCTTATGTGTTCGGAAACTCTGGGTTACGGATCTCTATATTAAACCGGCTTGCCTTGCTAAAAAAATAAAATAAAAATAAGCTTCACAGAATTACGATCTAAGGAACCTGAAAGGTACAAAATCCGTACCGTTCAAAAATTTATACAACGAGTATTGTTCTTTATTTGGTAACTATCCTAGCATATAGTCAGTCAAAACGAAACTCTTAAAAATGATGAAATCTCTCAAACGGGTTGCTGGTAGCCAAGCTTCTCAGAATTACGATCTAATGCAATGGAGAAGTGCGAAATCCATACCTGTCAAAAATTCAAACTGCGAGTATTGTTATTCATTTGGTAACACAATCCTAGCATGTTGTTGGTCAAAAACAAACTATTAAAAATGATTTATCCTCTCAGAAGAGATGACGGTAACCAAGCATCTCAAAATTACGATCTAAGGCAACGGAGAGGTGCGAAATCCGTACCGTTCAAAAATTGAAATCGGGAGTATTGCGATTAATTTGCTAACTATCTGAGCTGGTTGTCGGTCTAAAAGAAACTCTTAAGAGCGATGCAGCCTTTCAAACAAGTTGCCGGTAGCCAAACTTCTCAAAATTATAATCTAAAGCTATGGAGAGATGCGACATCCGTACCGTTCAAAAATTCATACCGCGATTATTGCAATTCATTTGGTAACTATCTTAGCATGTTGTCTGTCGAAAATAAACTATTAAAAATGATCCAACCTTTCAAACGAATTTTCGGTAACCAAGCTTCTCAGAACTACCATTGGGCTCGTGACCCAGTAATGGTTGCACCTCTTCACCTAGAGAGAGGTCGTGGGTTCGAAACCTCATGGGGTTGGAAACTCAGGGTTACGGGTCCCTATAAAAAACTGGCATGCCATCCAAAAAAAAAAATTCTCAAAAATACGATATAAAAAAAACTGAGAAGCTCGAAATCTGTACCGTTGAAAAAATTCATACCGCGAGTATTTCAGTTTATTTGAAAACTATCCTAGAATGTTGTTGGACGAAAAGAAACTCATAAAAAATGATGCAACCTCACAAACAAGTTGCCGGTAGCCAAGCTTCTCAGAATTTCGATCTAAAGCAATGGAAAGGTGCGTAATCCGTACCGACAAAAATTCAAACCGGGAATATTGCAATTAATTTGGTAACTATCCAAGCTTGTTTTTGGTTGAAAAGGAACTCTAGAAAACTTCATAACCTCTCAAAGGAGTAGTCGGTAACCAAACTTCTCAGAATTACGATATAAAGCAACGGAGAGGTGCAAAATCCGTATCGGTCAAAAATACAAACCGTGAGTATTGTTATTCATTTGGTAACAATTCTAGCATGTTGTTAAACTAAAATAAATTCATAAAAATGATCAACCCTCTCAAATTAGTTGCCGGCAACCAAACTTGCCAGAATTACCATTTAAAGCAACGAAGAGGTACAAAATCTGTACTGGTCAAAAATTGAAATCGAGAATATTGTGATTAATTTTCTAACTATCCTAGCATGTTTCTGGTCGGAAAGAAACTCTTAAAAATGATGCAACCTCTCGGACGAGTTTCTGGTAACAAAGCTTTTCAGAATTTCGATCTAAAGCAACAGAGAGGTGCGACATCCGTATCGTTAAATAATTCATACCTCGAGTATTGCAATTCATTTGGTAACTATCTTAACATGTTTTTGGTCAAAAATAAGCTCTTAAAAATGATCCAACCTCCTAAACGAGTTGTCGGTTGCCATGTTTTGGTGAATTATGATCTAAAGCAACCGAGAGGTGCAAAATCCGTAACGGTCCAAAATTTAAACTGGGAGTATATTTATTCATTTGGTAGAAATCCTAGCATATTTTCCAGCGAAAAGAAACTATTAAAAATGATCTAACCTCTCAGACGAGTTACCGGTAACAAAACTTCTCAGAATTACGACCTAAAGAAACATAGCGCTGCGAAATCCGTACCGTTCAAATATTCATATCGCGATTATTGTGATTTAGTTGGTAACTATTCTAACTTGATGTCGATCGAAAAGAAACCCTTAAAAACTACACAACCTCTCGAACGAGTAGTCGATAACCAAGCTTCCCAGAATTGCGATCTAAAGCAATTGATAGGTACGAAATCCGTACCGTTCGAAAATTCATACATCGAGTAATATGATTCATTTGGTAACTATCCAGGCATGTTGTCGGCAGAAAAGAAATACTTTAAATTGATGCAATCTCTCAAACGATTTACCGGGAGCCAAGCTTCTCAGAATTACGATCTAAAGCAGTGGAGAGGTGTGAAATCTGTACCGGCCAAAAATTCAAGCCGCAAGTATTGCGATTAATTTATTAAGTATCCCAGCTTTTGATGAAAATTTGATTGTTGAAGAGCTTAATGCTCTACTCAGCTCAACACCTATTTTTAACAAGTCCAAATGGAGACCTCATGTTGAACCTCTGGAACCATCCACTACTTTGCCTATTCCATCCATTGTTAATGCTCCTAAGTTAGACCTCAAGCCATTACCTAAGACTTTGAAGTATGCTTTCTTAGGTGATTCTAACACTCTGCCTGTGATCATAGCTTCCAACCTCAATATTGACCAAGAAAGTAGATTGTTGGGTATTTTTGAAAGACACAAATCAGCCCTATGGTGGTCTATAACAGACTTGAAGGGGATTAGCCCAGCCGTTTGCATGCATCGCATCAATCTCGAGGAAGGTGCTAAAAATTCTAGCGATATACAACGGCGGTTGAATCCCACCATGATGGAGGTACAAATTCTCAAACTTTTGGACTCGCGTATCATATACTCCATTTTGGATAGTAAGTGGGTCAGCCCCGTTCAGGTTGTACCTAAGAAATCATGGATTACTGTAGTTGAGAATGTGAATAATGACCTAATCCCCACCCGCATGACCACCGAATGGCGTGTATGATACGACTACAAGAAATTGAACACGGTCACAAGGAAAGATTATTTTCCTCTTCCTTTCATTGATCAAATGCTTGAACGCTTAGCCGGATTTTTTTTTACTGTTTTCTTGACGGCTATTCTGGATATAATCAGATCTCCATTACCCAAGAAAATCAGGAGAAGACAACTTTCACGTGTCCCTACGGGACATATGCTTATCGACGTATGCCATTTAGGTTGTGCAATGCACCTACTACATTCCAGCGTTGTATGATGAGCATATTTTTTTATATGGTTTAAAAAAAATTGAAATCTTTATGGATGACTTTTCAGTGTTTAGATCGCCTTTTGACAAATGTTTACTCCATTTAGAGCTCGTACTAGAACGATGTACACAAACAGATTTGGTGTTAAACTGGGAAAAGTGTCACTTTATGGTGACAAAAGGGATAGTTCTTGGACATATTATCTCCAACAAAGGGATTGAAGTCGATAAGGCCAAGATCGACATTATTTCTTCTTTACCTCCACCTCGGACTGTTAAGGCCATTCAATCATTTCTGGGGCATGTTGGGTTTTATCGCCGGTTCATCAAAGATTTTAACAAAATTTCCCAGCCCTTGTGCAATTTACTTGCTAAGGACACTGATTTCAACTTTGATAATGCATGTTCGGGAGCTTTTGAGAAGCTTAAACTTCTATTAACTTCAGCCCCTATCATCCAATCTCCCAATTGGGGACTTCCCTTCAGCCTCATGTGCGACGCTTCTGATTACGCTGTTGAAGCAGTTTTAGGGCAAATAGTAGATAATAAACCTCATGTTATTTACTATGTTAGTCGCACGCTCAATGATGAACATTTAAATTATTCTACCGCGGAGAAGGAGTTATTAGCCATTGTGTTTACCTTGGAGTAATTTCGATCATACTTTGTTGGATTCAAAATCATTATTTACACCGACCATGCGGCCTTTATGTATTTACTATCTAAAAAAGATATTAAGCCTCGGTTAATCAGATGGATTCTTTTATTACAAGAGTTTGATATCAAAATTCGAGATAAAAAAGGTGTTGAGAATGTGGTTGCAGACCATCTATCTTGAATTCTCACTAAAGGTGCTGATGATTTTCTCCCTATCTTAGAGGCATTTCCAGATGAGCAGCTCATGGCTATCTCACAACTTCTTTGGTACGACGATATTATCAATTATCTTGCTACCCAACGATTACCTGCCCATTGGTCAAAGCAAGAAAGAACCAAATTTTTGCACAAGGTTAGACGTTTTAGTTGGGACGATCTTTATCTTTATAAATTTTGTTCCGACCAAGTGATTAGGAAATGCATCCCAAATGATGAGTTCCATAGTGTACTCACATTTTGCCATACCTTAGCTTGCGGAGGACATTTTGGGACCAAGAAAACAGCTGCAAAAATTCTTCAATCTGGTCTTTATTGGCCTAACTTTTCTTGTGACGTACATACCTTTTGTTCTGAATGTGATAGGCGCCAGAGGACCGGGAATATTTCTCATTAAAACATGATGCTCTTGAACAACATCCTTATTGTTGAACTATTTGATGTTTGGGGAATTGACTTTATGGGCCCATTCCTTTCTTCTCACGGGTACCTTTACATTCTCATTGCAGTCGATTATGTTTCTAAATGGGTTGAGGCAGTGCCATGTCAAACGAATGACCATAAGCCCGTGGTAAAAATTTAGAAAAACATTTTTAATCATTTTGGCACCCCTCGGGCAATTATTAGTGATAGTGGCAAATATTTTTGCAATCGTGTCTTTCAAAATCTTTTGAAAAATTACTCCATCACTCATAAAGTTACCACACGATAATCCACAAACAAGTGGTCAAGTCGAAGTATCCAATCGGGAGATCAAAAGAATTTTAAAAAAAATGGTTCCAACCGATCATAAAGATTGGTCTGATCGTCTTGATGATGCCCTTTGGGCATATCGAACAGCTTATAAAACCCCGATTGGTATGTCACCCTATAGACTTGTCTTTGGGAAGGCTTGCCACTTACCTGTGGAATTAGAACACAAGGCTCTCTAGGCTACAAAGGCCTTCAACTTTGAAATGGATAAAGCCGGATCATATAAAAAACTTCAACTTTCTGAACTTGACGAACTTTGTCGCGAGGCTTATGAAAATACAAAAAATTTATAAGGAACGAACTAAAGCTTTTCATGATAAGTTGATTGTTCGCAAAACTTTTGAGCCTAATCAGAAAGTATTACTCTACAATTCACGGCTACATTTATTTCTTGGGAAATTACGTTCTCGCTGGTACGGCCCTTTTGTAGTTAAAATTATTTATCCTCATGGAGCTGTGGAGGTGGAGGATCCTAAGAACATAAATATTTTTAAGGTCAATGGCCAACGATTAAAATCGTACTTAGAGTCCTACACTTTTGATGAAGAGAAAATATTTCTAAATGATCCAGTATATCAGAGATGATATTATGTACCACTATAGTACTATTATAAATTATTTAAGTATGGGGGTACATTCGTCTGGCTCAAGATGGTAAACTTAGCGCTTCTTGGGGTGCAACTCTTGACACATTAAGATGAGATATTTCAGTTTTCCTCTTCCATTTATTTTCTTGTTAATGTTTGATTTAAGTTTGGGGGTAGAAAACCATTTATTTATAAGTTTTTTGAAGAAAAGTGAAATAATGGCATTTTGACAATTTATGATATATTTTTGACGAATTTCAAAACACTTAAACTGATTTTACCTTGACATAAATATTATGGAAAAACCTAAATTTTACCAAGTATATACTAGAATATTTTGAAATATCTTAAGTTAGATGTACTATCTTTTATTAGCGACTAATTCAAGTTAACTTGGCATATTTTGAAAACTTGCACTTCACTGTAGTTTTGTAATTAATACCTTTAATAGATTTTTGCTCAGTATAAGGGCAATTTAGCATTTATGTTAGGAATAGTTTACTATAAGGGAGAGATCTGCCTAAGAATAAGTTCATTCCTAAGAAGAAGAAGAAGAAAATAAGCCAAATATGCTCTAAAAACTTTCACGCTACAAGGCTACTCGCATGATTAAGAACTGAAAGAGGAAAAATTATCACCAATCTTGAGTTTGACCATGAACTATGTGAAATGAGCAAAAGAAAATATTACTTGTGAGAATCCTGAGTCTGGGTCATGATGGGGCACCACACCATGGCAACCTTAGCCAACTGGCAGGGATTGTCGATCGAAAACTCCTTGTTACGGAGGCTTCACTACGAAGCAAAGTACTCAAAAGAAAAGGTTTGCAAAACAAGAAAGAAAAAAAAGTAAAATTCTAGGAACACGAATTGACTAAGGCACTTGTCAAGCTAACCGTTGAATTTATTCTAGTAAGAACTAGACTACCAAAAATAAAGTAAATTATTCTAGACAACGTATTAGGCGATAAAGCTATTTTCACTGTACACTCAAATATAGCTAAAGAAAAATACTTGAATCTCTTTCTAATCTTGAGGTAGTACCTCTAGTTTCGGATAAGCTTAAAATATTCTTTGGTATACTTAGGAGAATAACAAGTTTAAGGATTTTTTCATTGGTATATTTTTGTCACAACTAAGTAAGGATAAGTTCACTGGAAATGAGTCATGTGTATTCTAGAATTGTTTAAAATGTCATTATTGACTTTTGTGGGTATAGTCACTGCAAACCCTCACGAGACAACACTCGTCCACCAGGCTAAACCTGGAGGCTTAACGGCTTGTTGCATATGCTAAATGCAATCGCGCTCCCTGCGAAAGTGGCTATTATTTTATTTTACTTGGGACGAGCAAAAGACAAGTTTGGGGGTATTTGATGAGCACAAAATTATGACATTTTTAATATACCTGAATATGTATTTTAGCCATCCATTATATTTAGCTTAAGGTACTTATGTGCGTTTGTTTGATTGTAGCCATTGGAGATGGATATTTGAAACCAAGCTCTTAAAGTCAAGTAAAAGTGTCTCCAGCAGTTCATAGCACAAAAAGTTAAAGACACAATATATTTGGTCTCAAGAATGAAGAAATATATAAACAAATATTCTTGGAGAATAAGATCAAAGAATATATTGCATCCAAGATCCTCGAAGATATTTTATATTAAAGATATATGCAAGAGTTTCTATGAAAAAAGATCTTTACATCACTTAAGGGAATTATATGCAAGATTCTTAGGAGATTGGTTGTAAAATTAGAAGATATTATTGTGAAAATATTATTTACAATTTAATGTGGAAATTATACTATATGTTGTATACAACGTTCCTTGTCGTAAGCCTCGAGCTACTACCATAGCTCCCTGTATAACCTTCCAGATGGTAGCACCAAAGGTACTCACATATCCGCCATCATCCGCCAATTTGCTAATCAATATCAGGTTACGCTCCAATTTGGGTACAAGTCGCACATTCTTTAAAACCAACATTCCCCCTGAATGCAATAACAACCTAGCATTTCCCTTTCCAGTAATATTGTGTGTACTCTTATTTGTAAGAAAGGCCGTACCGAAGTCTCCTTTAAAAATATTATATAGAAAACCCACGTTCACAGTAGCTGGAAAGAGGGCCCCGAATCAACTATCTAAGATTCATTCACATCATCACACGATAGTAGTAGAGCCTCATTAGAAACAACCTCTTCAGTAAGGCTCATTGTATCTTTCTCTCCATCGTCAATCTTCTTAGAAGAAGAAGAGTTATAATCTTGCCTGAAGTGACCCTTCTTTCCACGAGTCCAACACGCACTAGGTGGCTTAGACTTTCCTCTTGACTATGATCGACCCCTTCCAAATTTCGGCCATTTTTTGTAAGACCTTCCTCTTTCCTCGACGTTCAACATACTGTCGTTTGAACTCGAAGAGGGTTCAATGTTTTACGCCTATTATCTTCACTCATAATCAACGAGACTATAATGTTAAATTTGATGTCTTCCTTCCTCGATGAGTTGCTTACAGCTATAATGAACCCTTCCCAGCTCTCAGACACCTGCCCTAAAAGAGCCCACACTCTGACCTCCTCGGTAAAAGTAATTTTAACGGATTCTAGTTGAGCATATATGGTATTAAACTCACTTATATGAGCTTGCACACTACCATTATCTTTCATCTTCAAAGTTAACAAGCACTGTAAAAAGTGTACCTTGTTTGCCCCGGACGGTTCCGAGTACATAGCATACAACATCTCCATCAAACCCTTCGTTGTCGTAACTTTGGAGATCATGTGTAGAATCTGAAATGACAACGTTAACCTAACGATTCCAAGCGCCTTGCGATCCAATCGCGCCCACTTAACAGTATCGTATTCTGTTGGCATCATCTCAACTCCACCCAGTGGTAAATCAAGATCCTTCTAATAGAGGTAATCTTCTATCTACATCTACTACACTCCAAAATTTTATCCATTGAACTTTATGATCTTCAACTTCTCCTGATTGGCCATCGCTCTTCACCACACAAGCCCTGTAACACTTGTTCTGACACTAATTATTAAAATTCGAGGTAGCTACTCTCTCTTCTCTTACAAGAACGATACGCGGAATAAGCCCTAACAGAAGAAACAACCAAGCAAGAACAATAATGACACAAAAATTCTCAGAGGAGAAAACTGGAAAACCCTTGCAGATAAAAAACCACTCCCTGAACAATTCACTATGTTAATCAAACGGGTTACAATAATCTCTCCAAGTTTCTCAAACTTTAATGGAGTCTCTCAAATTCTAGGTCTCTCTAGAATTAAACTTAATAAGATAGGCTAACAAAATAACTTAAGACTCCCTTATAAACATGGGAAGTCATTACATAAAGATGGACGCAAAGTAAGGATCACGAGATCGATACACCAACACCTCTAGAACAAACTTCTAAAACTTACTTACCAAAGTTTGTTCAAACAGACTCTCAGTTTATTCGAACAAAGTAGGTTCTGAGGTATTTTGTTTGAGCAGACAAAATCTCGTTCGACCGACTTGCCTTTTATTCGAATAAACAGAAAAGTTTATTTGAACAATCAAACCTCTGCCTCTTCTATTCGAACAGACAAATAGTCTATTCGAACAAAACTTTGAAAAAACCTTTTTCAAACCATCTTCGATCCTCGCTCGTACCACGAGTTCTGATGAACTTCCTCAAACACGATTCGAGTTCATATCATAACATGCTTCGGACTGGGGACTTCATTTATATTCTCAATGTGACTTAGGATGCTGGACTTGTATCACTTCATGTAAAAATAATAATTTCATTGTTATTGTTTTCTTTCAATTATTTTTGATATGTCCTTCAGATTCTTTTATATATCAAAGAGCACAATTGTAATCACTTTATTTTTATTGAATACAAGTATTTTTCTTAATTGTCTTTAGTTTTATTTATATGATATTATGATGTGCATTGCTGTAAGAGTGTGGAGTACTTTATATTTATAGGTTCTCTGGGTGTAGTTTTGCTAGTATTTTTTTTTTTTGAAAAAATAAATAAATAAATAATGCCAGGAAAATTTTATTTAATGTGTATTATTTTATCAAATGTTTTACAGTGTTAATCCGTGGCAAAAATAATTGCCACGGATTCCCATTGCAAACATGAGAGAAAATCACAGACCTACTCTGTGGTAAAAAAAATGCCACGTATGTTTTACTACAGACCTCAACCACAGATAAAGTCTGTGGCAATTCATTATTTACCACAGATAAACTATGACAAATTACATAAATTGGTGTAGTTACAGTAAGCCATTTAATGATGTTACATACCTTGTATCGATCTATTGTTGGTGCTCAATATTTTGTCATTACCCGGCCGGATATCGCTTAGAGTGTAAATTCAGTTTGACAATATATTCATGCCCCAACAGAGGACCATTTTTGTGCTGTGAACCGCATTCTTTGGTATATTAAAGGTACTTTAAATTATGGTCTCAACATTTATTCTCAAAGTCCTCCTCGCTTGTTGGCATACTGTGACACTAATTGGGACGGATGTCCTGATACTCGGAGATCTACTTCGGGATATGCTATTTTTCTTGATCAAAATCTCATTTTGTGGAGTGCTATGCTAAAAAATAGCCAACCGTTTCACGATCGAGTGCAGAATCTGAATATCGAGCGTTAACCACCACTGTAGCATAAATCACATGGCTTTCCTACCTCCTTCAAGATCTCAATATCTCATTTCGCTCTCCGGCAATAATCTTATGTGACAATCGAAGTGCAGTAGCAATGTCAGCTAATCCAGTTCATCATGCTCGTGCCAAACATATCGTGTTAGATTATTATTTCGTTCGAGAAAGAGTTTATGTGGGTTTCTTAAGAGTATAATTTATACCTTCATATCTCCAGGTTGCTGACATATTCACCAAAAGTTTACCTCGATCACAGTTTACACTTCTTCGATCCAAGCTCACTATGTCTGCAAACTCCAAGTTTCGCTTGAGAGGGGATGCTAAGAATAAGATATCAGATAAGGATTGAAAGGATTAAAGATAGACTTCAAGATTAGATAAATCTCTAGTTGTTTAGATACGTTAATATCTCTATGTATTATTGAGTTATCTCTGTAAATCACACTTATAAAAACACAACCTCTCTTGGGTTGTGATCAAGAGAAATATAGATTACTTTTCCACATCTCTAAAATTTGTTTAAGTGAATTTTAAAAACTTTTTTGACGAGGTAACAGAGAAATTGAGGAGCACTCATGTTTCGATCAAAAAATTAAAATGATATAAATGGTTTAGATTGAGGAAAGCCTACCTCGAAGATGCAAACACATAGTGTTCTTTCTTAATTCAATTCATACATGATTAATTGATACAAACTCTTGGATATAGATGTTTCTACCACTTACATTATAATGCCTTAAGAATAGCAAACCACATACCCACTAGTTTCCACATTCTACATAACTACAGTAAACTACTCCCACTAACTCCTAAATGATATAATGCATCAACTTATAACTAATTAAAATACTTTGTAGAAAATCTGTAACATTCCACCCCCCTTAAAAACAAAATTGTCCTCAAGGTTGCCATTTACTCCCTTGATCCCATATATTAGAGTTTTGTTCCATTGTTGATAGTTATAGTTTTGATATGTCGAAAAGGATGCAATGGAGGAGCTTGGAAAAGTCGTCATTTACGCCCACTCGCATGTAGATGAATGATTAACATGCTCTAAAATTTTGGCAAGAAAACATCATAAGAAATAGAAATACCAAAATTCGTACCATTCTCTGTAATATCAATTTGCTCATGTTCGAAAATCAGGAAGAAGATGTCTATATCATTGGATGGAGAACTCCGGGTTCTTTGAAAAAATTTATTCTTTATCTTCAAATATATTGAAGAAGTCGCACAAATATTGGCATCTCTTCTTGTCGAATTCGATCATGGATTCGTTGTACGCTACACGGGTACGATTCTTTGCTCGTAATTCAACCGAATAATTTGTTACAATATCTTGCATGCTCTTCACTATCCTTATCAACTCCTCCACAATTTCTTTGCACGAATCCATTTGGTCGATGAAAAATGGTAAGATGAAAGTGAATAAGCGGTGATCAATTTATGAGTTTAACGACGATGGAAGCGGGAATCACCTAGCTCTGGATACCAACTGTTACGATCAAAGATATAAAAAGGATATAAATGGTTTAAATTGAGGAAAACTTGCCTCGAAGATGCAAACGCAGTGTTCTTTCATAATAATTCAATTCATACATGATTAATTGATATAAACTCTTAGATAGAGATGTTTCTACCACTTACATGATAAGGCCTGAAGAATAGCAAACCACCTACCCACTAGTCTCCACATTCTACATAACTACATAACTACTATAGTAAATCACTCACACTAACTCTTAAATGATACAATGCATCAACTTATAACTAATTAAAATACTTCGTATAAAATCCGTCACAACACATAAGGGATCTCGCCTGCGCCACCAAGCACCAGTAGATTCCTATTTCTCAATGCTACTCTGTTCTTAATCGTTGTAAGAAGTAGAAGAACATAGAGTTGTCGATTAAAGAGCACATTTTGATATCTGCAAATGATAGCTATAAATTTTAAAGGATATCTGAAAATGATATCTGCTAACGATTAACGACTAATAGTTGGTGTATTTGCTGTCGACTCAAACCCACACTCATATACTTAAAACAATCCTGCCTTTGTGACTGTGTGTTCGTACAACATAAAGAAATCTGAACTCGCAGAAGTTAAGGGTTGGCTTTCTGCTACTTTGTAATTGTGCTATCCATAGTTCTTGACTTCTTGGGAATAACTTGAAAGTTCAGAAGATTTGTGGTTTCGAGAAATCAAGGATTAAGGACACATGGTTGGCGAGGTTGTTTCCATTATTCTTCTAAGATATTGGTTATTCTGCAAGGGGATGGCATTGCGATATGCTCAGTGCTAACATAGTTACAGGAAGAAAACTTAAAGAGTCAGAAACTCTGTGTTTTCGAAGATGAAAGAAGGAGGTTTAAAGGCACATATGAATGCAAGGCATATTCCCTTTTTGTTGTAGGATGAAACAACAGCTCTCAGCATCAAATGCTGGAGTGAAGACCGTTTGGTTGAGGTCCTCTCATGTACTGTAAGTTTTCGAATTAAATTCTTACGTTATATATTTTTTATATCTATAATTGTTTGTTGTAACAAAATATGCAAGAAATAACTTTGTAATAACAGATCATCAAAGAAATAAGAGTTTGATGGATATGTCAGTCATTCATGGAACAGTGTCTTCCTCAATTAAGGAAACAAATAGAAAAAAAATCAAAGAAAACTCAATTTCGAGAAATGAAAAAGAGGAAAAGAAGAATCCTTAGACATTCAAGTAGTTTATTGATATAGAACATTAAGGCAGATGATTTTACAAAGGAAGATAAGACAAAAAGATAAAATTATAATGAAGCTAGCACTGTATTATTATGTACTAATCTACAATTATGTTCTTCAAATAAATTTAATCCCACAAGGTTTCTTAATTATGTAGTCATACCATTCTCCCTACTCATCTTGACACTGTTTTCTTTAATATTCTTCTTCATGGGTTCAATCCCACACTAACCAAGAATAGAGCAAATTACATATTTCAACATGTCATTATCCATGGCGGGCTGCTTAAGAAAAATAGTAAGCATGCCTCTGCCATCCTAAACCTTGAACCCCAAGCTTGTGTTACTTTAGAACTGTACAGAGCTTGAGAATGTTTGACCGAATTGCCAATTAGAGGGCGTGATGTTGGGGAAAATACGAGTTTGTCCATCGGTGGTTGTGACTTTGAAGGACAGCGACTGACCATCGAGGTACGAGCTGGACTGCCAGTTAGCTCCCCAGTTCCTTGACATCACCATCCAACCGGTTTTTGAACCCTTGATCGATACAGACTGGATTGATCCACTCCCTCCAACATTGCTTATCATGACAAGTTCAAAATAGTCTCTTCCATTAATCGCAAACCTAACTCCGCCGTTTTTCATACATGGAACCCTACACCAAACCCTCAACAACATAAGTCTCATAGTAGGCGAGGCATAAGAAGGAATGAAAAGAGAAAAAGCGAGAGCAGAAATAAACTATGAGTTGGCTTAGAGAAACTAACCTCTGGAACATTACAGGTATAATCCCTCCTCTGTAAATACCAATTTTCTCCCATGCAGGTTGAGCCATATCAAAGTGCTTAAGTGGTGGGTTGCACCACCCGCCATTATTGTTGGGAAGAGCAAAGTTTGGAGGACAGAAGTTAGTTGCAGTAACTGTTACAGACTTCCCTTTTAAACACCATCTAGAGTCCGTGTTGTAGTCACACATGATCCGATAGCATTGTCCACAGGAGGCCCCATTGTTAAACAAAGCAGTACTTAACGCTGCTGTGTTTGTTCCATACCCGGTGGAGTACAAGTTATCATATCCACAAGCTCCCCCTGTTAGTAGATAAAGATTTAGTCCCTTATTGTACACAAATCTATGAAGCTTACCCTGAACCTTTTTAAAAATCAGGGGAATCAATACAAAATTGGAATTGCAAACTTATTTTGAGGTTAGATCTCTTTGATCCAAGTTCCCATGAATCATGATTGGTTTAAGAAACCTTTTCTCTGTTATTAATCACAATAAATTGCCAAATGACACAGCAGATATTTGCATGACCCGATACACAGCAAAACAACAACGGTCGTCATTGAGATACATGTAAGAATATGGAAAAATACAAAAGATATTTGCTCTTTCACGTCTCAAAAAAGAGTAAAAGCCCAAAAAAAGAAAACAATTGCATACCCATTGTTCCCGAGGCATCACCACCCCCATAAAAGGTAGCATGGGCTTTAGTCCATCCAGAAGGTGAAAAAGCATCGCCGAACCTCAATTCAAGCACAGTGACCAACACTAAAACCATGAAGGCCATTGTCGCCATGCAAGAGGAAGAAGAAGAAGATGATGATGATGGGGAGAGCTATTGGAGTTTATCACAACTAATGGCTTCAACCTTTCTCTTAAATAGGTAATAGACCCTCTGTTGCAGCAACCTCACATGGGGTACACTGCAACTTGAATAAACTTGTATTCATATAATAAGTAAATATATGGTTGAATATATATCATCTGTATTTTTTCTGCATCTCTGAAGATTTCTTAGGTCTCATTCAATTATTCCCACGTTCTCTTCGCCTCACTCCCCAACACCCACATGCTTTAAGAGCCGTGAATCAGTGGGAAACCACAAAGCCATTTACTGGTTTTTGATATATTCTTAGTTGCTGAAGATGGATACACCGTCTTCAATAGGGCTTTAGCGTGACAGAATATTTTGCTATAATCATCGGATACAACTCACATGCTCCATTTCTTTTGACTTATTTCATCAAACTTCTTTGTGTTTGAAGTATCCTGCACATGCATCACTTGACATTTACCCATCACAGCTTGGGGGGACCTCTCTTTTCTTAGTGTGATACGCTTAATGCAGATTATATAGTATAACATAAGGTTTTATTAGGTACTTGTATGTACAAGTCTTGTATATACTGCACATTTCTATGAACCATCACCATCTTTATATTAATGCCGATATTTCTTTTATCGGTCAGTTTAGGTAATGCTTTTACCTAATTTTGTTATGCTTCAACTAATTTTGGTTATGATACCAACCTGACGATCTGTTCAGGATTTGATTGAAGAACTGATCTGATCAGATTCATGTTGAAGCCTAATGTTTGGGTTAAAAGATGCATTGGATTTTTTTAGGAAGAGAACAAAAGTTGAGCCCTAGATGTATCTTATGATTATAATTGTTATGTGAGGTTGATCTTTATGAATAAGCCAGCAGAGAGTTTCTCGTGGTGGTCCTACCGTGGAGGTGAAAAAGAACAAATCATAATACAGTTATTGGATAAAATATATTGGTGTGATGCACACATAAAGAAGGATGGCAACTTTGCAAAAGAAGGAAAAGTTTGAGAATGATTGATGTTGAGATCATTTGTAGGATAAAAACATTCGCTACCTGCTAACTTAGCCTTTATCCATATTTAAAAGTGATGATCTCAGTGGTCCTATTACTGTATATTTGTTCTTTCTCTGGATGTGGTGAGCATGCCTCGACAAATTGTACAAACACGGTCGGCTGGGATAATGATGATGAAGACGGGGTGATAGAGATGGCGAGAATGACAAGGCTTTGATTATTCGTGAAATCTGATGGAAAACTTGTTTATTATGGGATTAACATGTAAATTTATCATTAACGTAGTTCCACTGGTTGAACATGTATAATTTTACTGTACCTATACCTTGGAAGGCCTTTTTGTTTTCTCACATATGCGGACTGTTCTGTTATAAAATGTGTCTTAGCCTTCTTTCAGGACTCTCAGCGGGTGTTACGTAGTAATTTAAGCCCTAAATGCAATTTATTCCTGCTTAATGAATTGTTTTTGTTTTCCTGATTATTTTGGCCTTTTGGCATCACAGACCATGAGAACGTTGAACAAAGGTTTTACTATGTCTTTATGAGCTAAGGCATGAAATATGCGTGTGATGATGCTCTCAACTGAATGCTTCACTTCAAACTTCAGATCTTCAATCATGTCGGTGTGAGAAGAAACTTAAAAGATTGTAAATAAAGAAAAGTGTGAGACCATTCAATGATTCGGTACCAAATCGACAAGATTTGAGCCGTAAACATTTGCTTTTGGAAGTTGTTTAGAGTGATTAATTTGTTATAGCGTAAAATAGATAGAACTGACTATGTCCTTGCTCCCAGCATGCTTTAGGCGCCTCAAGCTAGTTTTGGAGTTGAGTGGGGAATATATGTATCTGTATATATATTTCTCTTGGGTACTAACCAATCTTTTACTATTCTGTTTCACAAATGTTAGTTGTTGATAATCAAGGTGATAATAGAGTTGAAGGTTGCTGCCATCAAATAATTTTTTGGCATTACAATATTTCAAGCTGAACTTGCTGATTCTGATAACCAATAAATATTACCAAATAACTAGCAGAAGTACAGAAGATGATTGGAAAAAAAGTAGATAAGAAAATTAAAATCTCAGAAATATAACAACATTTAACAGATTGAGATAAGGGTTGTTTTTTTTTTTTTTTATTCTGATTACTTATTCTGATTTTTGATTAAATATTCTGATTTCTGATTACTTATTCTGATTTCTGAATCTAGCGTCTGAATGTTGAAGCTGAAATATAAAAAAATCTGTTTGTTTTATTGCTGAATCTGAATTCTGAAATATCTAAAAACTGTCAAATTGTCAAAATTACACCGTTATTTATTTTTTGAAGAACATGCATTTCCATAATCGCATTTAAATTCAAGTAAATTTTTTCCAGCATCTAGTTAATTAAAATAATATCCATTAAAATAATCTTCAAAACCAAATTTTTTTGCCTTCTATCTAATTTAGAAAAACTCAAATTTGTATTTGACTAGTCTCGTTTGCAATCTCCTCTCACAAGGTCCACATGTAGGCTTGTTCATAATCTCCAAATACACCCTCAACATGTAGTGCATCGTTATTCATTTGAGCAGGAGGTGCCCCATTGACACTATCATTATCGTATAGTTCAAAAAACGCATCATCCATAGACGTTTTCCTGAGATAGTTATGCACCGCCATACAAGCAATAACGATATTTCTTTGAGCTAAGAATGTATATGGTGGCATTCTTTTCAAAATTCGAAAATGCGCCTTCAACACACCGAAAGCTCATTCGATAACATTTTTATGGGCTTTAGGTCGTTATGTATAGTTTTTTTTTTAATTGCAATATATAAAATCTTTTTTTGTCAAAAATCAAGGGGGGGACAGCCCCCCCCCCCCTTCTAAGCCTATAAATCCGCTCTTGATGTAGTATATTGTGGGACATGTTAGTCCGGCCAAGTCTATTGATAGCTTCTAAGGAGGGTTTAACTTTAGGCTCTGAGATGCATATTACATCTGGATTGGTAACCATTAAAAAAAAAATTGAAATAGGAGATTGATTTCTTATTTCCTATCCCTCTTGCATTCCACTATATGACTTGCATCTATAACTATTGATTGGTGGAGTTGTTAACTCTTGCTCTAGTATTTGGTCTAGAGCCAAACTTATGAACTTCTATAGCTGTTTTGTTCTTTGTGTAGTTCTTTCTCTTTGGAGTCTGCCATGGGTGGATAACTAGACTTGTCTACATTCCATCTTTTGTAATCATAGTACCATTGTATCTGTTGGATCAATAGAATTATTAGGTGCTCTTGGACTATAGAATGTTGAACAGTCCCTACTGCCTGATAATTGTAGACTTGGTTTGCTATAAGAGCTAGAGCAGAGCTGCTAGTATCTGTCCCCATTCCCTGTTGCTGAATCGAAGCCTGAGTTGGTGTTGCTTGGTTGCTTGGTTACCCTTAAAGCTTGGTTCACCCATTTGTGACTAACTAGTTTGGTTAAGAGCTTGTTGTTGGTTCAGAGGGTCATCTGAGCATATTTTTTTAGCTCACAAACTTGTATCACTTCATTCATAGCCTTTGTATAGTTCTCTTGGATCGGCCTAAAAGTTTTACTTACCCCCGGATATTCCAAGCTGCAAGATATTCCAAGCCTTTAAACATAATAAGGGGAGAATATTCACTCATAGGTGAAGTATTGGTGTTCACACCTTGCCCATTTTCTGTGGTTAGAGATGCTTCATTGAGCTTACATCTTGTATGTTGTGGCGGTACTTCATGAACTAATAAGGAGTTATCCTTCATTAACAGACACGTCAGACAAATTATGCTTAGGCTTTTGAGTTGGTTTGACATTAATAACTTTCCTTTCTTGCCTGAGTTCTTTGATATCAATCAACTTTTCATAAACCCTAATTTATTTGACCATATAGTTTTTTACCTTGAATCTCGATCTCGGATGGTAGAAGTTTGTTTTAACTTGGATCTCGATCTCGTGTGATGATAATGTTTTGATAGTACGCAAATTTCTATTTAATCAATCCCATATTTCATAGCTAGGGTTTTCATAAAGCAAGAAGGAGAAAGAAAGAGAAGGAGAGAGAAAATATAATCAATGTATAAAACAAATAGAGGAAACAAGACCTATAAAACAAAGATAAATTAGGGTTTACATATTTTCACTTAAATTTCCGTAACAATCTCGTCAATAAGAAGAATAGAGTTCAGAAAAGCTAAATTTTCTAACTTAATGTGGTGTCATTACTAAAAAGAGTTTTTTAGAAATAAAAAACAAACACAACTTATTATAAAATTTCACTTAATCTAGCCAAAATACAGCAATTAAGTTAAATAAGTTAAAAAACAAACAGCCCCATAGTAGTCAACTCAAAGCTCAAGAGTACAAAAGGGCTGAGGCATGTGAAAAATAAAATTGTATCACATTGACAACTCAAAAAAAATAGAACGTTAACCCATAAGTCTGAAAAGGAGTTAAATAAAGACAACAGTAACTCAAAGTACACAAAACTACTCTCAAAACTCATCATCATCCTCTTCTGCGATATGCTTTGCCAACTCCTGTTCCTGCTGCTGTCTCTCTCTTCTCTTCTCAGCACTTTCTTTGTCCTTCTTGTCTGATTTGGGAGGGAAGCGAAGGGCGCGCACTGCCTCATTGTGCATGTTCAAACAGAAGGCAATCCTAGAATTGAACGCGGATTGAGGTTCATTTGTAGAATATATGTCACCTGTCTCCTTCGATACCATACACCCACTTGAGTGATCCAGTGTTGCATCAATAGCTCCATCTCGGATGGCTTTTGCTACAATGCTCTCGGCATCTGCCACGGGGTTTTCAGAATCCAACCCTAACTTCTGGGTAACATCTACCAGTGAGATGCGTGAATATGATATACTGATATTACGCAGGCCAGTCCTTATAACATTATGACGCAGGCGCACAATCAGGTTGTGAGTCCCGTCCGAGTTGAATGTTTCCGCAAACTTGTCAGCAACTGACCTAAACAGCTCTAGATCCCCTACTCGAACCGCCTGGAAAAATAATATGATCACTCGTTATGTGAAAAATATGAAGATGCCAGCTAGAGCCTGGATATCATGTTTTTCAGTTGACTACTTTAAAGCTGGGGGAGGCTCAGGCTAGGCCCAAACTCTCCCTAACTGCACAAATTGGAGGTCTAGTAGCATCTTCAGCAGTAGGCTTAGCTGGTATGCTACATAATAAGCTATCTAAATAAGATAATTCTAACACAATTGCTTCCGTAGTGAAGGAAAATATAGCCTTAGGTGTCTTGAGAAGGACTCACATTTGTAAGTTCGAAGTATGGCCTTAAAGGCTTCGTCATGCCTTTCTGCACAAAAACCGTCCGCTCCGGAATCTCTCCAAGTAATAAACGAACAATTACAGCCCATTTGTTGCATTGAACTCGAAACCCACGAGCTGCAACAGGGGCTTTCCGAGCCGCTTGTAGAAGACTCTCTTTTGCATCGGTGTACTCCAACTGTATCGTCCTAATCTTTCCCAAGTAAAAGAGGTACCGACAGAACTGTAGAGAAAGTAGAATAATTTAGATAAGACTATATGTTTGAAACTCCAAGTCAAGTCGCAGAATGTATAAATTACTGTTCCCCCCATAATAAAAATTTGATTGGGAAGGGATGAATTGTCAAGATATATAATAAACAACATAGATGTAAACGTCAGAATATTATTGATCACAAGCAACAAAGAAAGACGGAAAGCACTTACATGGAATAAGAAATTACTAACAGACCCAACCATATTTCACTGTTGCAATTAATCAAAGATTACATAATAAAGCCCGATTCTATTACCTCCCCATTGCATTTAATCCTCTCTGTTTCTTTCGGATTTCTCACAAATTTAAATAATCCCAATTATTAACATTTACCATTACGAAACTGGAACTGGCTCTCCAACAAAAATACGGCACACACACACTCACAGCCAACAAGGATCATCAAAAACACCTGCTTGATCCACTCTGAACATCTCTCGTGACAAAATGAAAGTCCGAACTAGGTTGCACAGTCAACCAGTCTACATAATTTTCTTTTAACGGTTTTTTACTGTAAAAAGGCAGAAACTAAGCAGTTGGCGTCATCAAACTGATGGACTCATCTAGTTGACCACGTCCAAACATGATCATGAAAACCGCATTCTTTCAATTTTCTATGATGGTGACTTATGTAAAAGAACGCAAAAATAAAATAAACTAGCCAACTTAAAGACTAAAGGTTACCTGCTGGTTCGAATGTGCTTCAAACCGTGGAGCCTTGGATCTAAGTTTCTCTGCTTGATCATATAAGTTATAATGAAGATAATTGCGAAGTAGCAGGTTGAGTAATGTTTCCTGCATCATCCCACAACATCAAAAGAAATTTCGAAGAATTTGAACATTAAATAATTTCATATTCAGTTGGAAACAAACCTGGCCCAGCTCATCATGACGCAAAGTAGCAATCCGGTGCAGGGCAAGAAGGTTTCTGTTGGGAAAGAGCAGCTAAGTAAGAGAAATGTGAACAGTAATGCAATTCATTCATCACTAATAAGCAGAATGCATCCCAATGCATTATAGATATTTGTGTCTTTAGAGACGTAAAAAACTGAAATGTCTCGTTCGTAGAGTCCCATCATAGTACACATGAAATCCAAGTTGATATTGACAATGATGGAAGGTAAATTGCATGACGTTAATCTTTTAAGATCTCTAGAGAAATTATTTACGATTTCTTTTAAGAGCATATGATGTTCTTTATTACTCACCCTCGAATTTCATCAAGATTACCCGTCAGTTCATAGCTGTACGAATAATAAAAGTAGAATCTGGATGCTAGTATATCAACAGTTCTCCTATTCAATGTTTTCAGACGAGCAACACCAGAGCTTGAACATGCTTTAGCCTGAAAGTAAGAATGATTACCACAGGAAACGCTATAAAAATGGAAATAGTTTTGTATAAAAATTGGATAGGAACTATGAAGAATTCTTGTAATTTTAAGCTGTCCTCACCTCATCGTATCTCTTTTGGTCAATGAGAAAAATCAGCACAAGCAAGTAGCAGTAAATCTCAATCTCGGGCAAGGTGTGCTTCACCGGAGTCTGAGATGCTGCAGAAGTTGCAGTATCAACTTCCATATCTTGATCATCTTCCTGCACCCAGAAAATATTAGACATAAAGCTTTAACTTTTCAGAATGAAAAAATATACATAAAGCTCGTGGAACGCATGAATGTTTATACAAGACTTGACGAGATAACGTCAAACATAAGTTATATAAATAAAGTCGGTAAGAACGTTCTATATTAT
This sequence comes from Kingdonia uniflora, assembly GCA_014058105.1. Taxonomy (NCBI): domain Eukaryota; kingdom Viridiplantae; phylum Streptophyta; class Magnoliopsida; order Ranunculales; family Circaeasteraceae; genus Kingdonia; species Kingdonia uniflora. Next base: position 85,899 of record JACGCM010000966.1, read on the forward strand.
AAGTAGATTCTCCTCACAAAATTATAGCTACATTTGGCTACCTTTTCTCCATCATATACAGTAAAACAAAATTAACATTAAAACCGAAGTTATTTTTCACCCACACAACTATGACAAGGTTGTATCAGAATACGACGATATATTGTGAGGATGGTCTACTCATGATTGAAAAAGTTATCAATAACCTCTAACCCTATGCACGAGGAGCATGTTCACATTCATCTCAAGACTTTCGGTCCGATGCTCTTACTACTCAGTGTTTTCAATACATCAATAGCCAACATACATTACAGTCACATGACTGTCTCCAAGAGGCCAAAAATATCAAAGAATATGTCTCAATGTGGTTCGCGAGCAACTGTGATCTTAAATTTGAAACTCAATCTCCACCTCATGCAATTTAACAGGAGAAGAATCAAGAGAGAAGACAAAAGTTTGCAGCAGATCCCAAGGATCAAGGTTTGACATCAGAAAATAAGAAGAGAGTAACCAAGAAAAAAGATTACACTGAGCATACTAGATACACTGCTTAACATATAGAACATATATTTCTTCCTCTCTCAATTCATACCTTTATTTTGTTTTTGAACACAAATTTATTAACAAAACGCGACCTGGTTTCGAGAAGAAAGAAGATCATCCCAAGGGTAACAATACAACACCTAAAGGCGTCCAAGGGCAAACCAGCCCACAATGGCACAATGCTAAAAAAGAACTTTGCTTCATGTAGAAAGAACTACCTTTTCCTTACCATGTCATCCCACCTAACAGTAAAATCCAGAAGTAGACGTCTCTGAAACACTCCAGAAAACTTTTCTAAGCAAAAAGTGGGCTTTGACCGCCAAGATGATGACAGGCTCTGTTCTCTCCTTTAAACATCCTATTAATCCTCACGCTGCATAGTCTCCATATAACCTAATAGGAATTAGCTACCAGGGGGATACCTTTGGGAGAGCCTAAGGTGTGGCCAGGAACATAATAAAGAAGAGATAACCAATATACGACCAAACTCTACTATCTTAGAATGTAAGATTAAGAGGTCACCATCTCCTCATTCTTCTAACAAATGGCACACATTCATTAAGATCCAAGTTTAAGAATATCAGCAGTAAAGATTTTTATGTGAGAGGTGGCATCGAAAATGGAGCTTGGAGCAGATAGGTCACAAAAATGAATTGGCTGAGAGGGAACCTATATTGTGGTAAATCCAAGCCCTTCCAATATCTCTACTAGAAATGGACCAGGCAAGGCCCGATCTCTTGTTGAAAATTGTAATAGGCACCATCTCCTCCTCAAAGAGGTGTCTCATAAGGTTGTAGTTCCAATTCATGGAGTTATTATCCTTCCACCTGATAAACTGCAAAGCTTGACTCAATTTTCATATATAAAGCAGATTAAACTCCGTAAAGTCCTCATTTAGTGAAGTCGCAGCATGCAACATATCCTCTCGAAACCTGATTTGAACAATTTTTCCCACAACTAAACCAATCCCTAGTTTAAGGAATCTAATGTCTAAAACACCACTCCACAACACAAAATCGCATCGAGCAACCTCTTTTGTCCACTCCATAAATGGCAATGGTGACATCACCGCAGAGCTTAGATGTCTACTCCACAACCACTTATCTTTGGGTTCGCAAAGTCTTTCCACGTCACCTCTAACAAAAGCACGAAATAAGACAAGACAAGCTATTCAATCTAATAGCCTTCATCTAAGAAATAAGTTAGTATGGCCTACATATCTAACTCACAAGTCTAAAATTTGGAAGGTTTTCCACCCTGTGAACCTTTATGACAAGTTCGACAAGCGTATGATTGGCACCATAATCAAGAAAGTGATCCGTCAAGAAGTCGTGAACAAAATTGATACACCCCCCAAAATATTCATAGAAAACTTGCCAAAAACCGGTCTGCCAAGAAGATCTGTCACCAGCCAGGCTTGCCAGGCTCGTAATAGCATCCCATACTCCTCGGTCAAAGGACTCTCAAAAGCATGCCTGGTCTGTACTGAAGAGCAATCAAAGTGGTGATACATAAATAACGACAGTAGTCGGCGACTTCCCAATTCTTCTTTATTGATTCTACTACCTCCAACTACTAACTCAGAACTGGTATTCCACCGCTTATGGGTACCGCCACATTGTGTAAGTATTTCGTGTTAGTATCTCTCTTAGCTTCACATCAGCCTCCCTGACGCCTCACCTCCTAAATCAGCTTCACGTCTTAAGCAATATTTCTTATCCTATTGAACACGACAAAAGTTGTACATCCTAAGATAACAGAAACCTCTTACAAGTTTCGTCGACGTCACTAAATGAAGTCTGGTCTCAATTCACCCAATTAAAACAGATATCAACTTTTCTATATTGTCCAATATGCGAGTAGAAGCGGCATTACCCTTACGCAAAGATCATTTCAAGAGTGCGTACAAGGTTGACATTTGACCACCTTTGTTCTCTTCCACATTTTCACGTGTTTATAGGACACTGAAGTTGGATAAAGGTGGGTACATTTCCATCAAAAGAATAAAAAATGGAGCGCTAAAGTGCACCTGTTGAAACATTATTAGGCAAAGAATTAATCTCATCAAGTCATCTACTATTCTGCTAACTAGATGGGTCCTCCATACTGATTGGTTAATAATACAAAGACCGGGTCCAATAGGATGAAATTTGGATAACGAAAGATTATACTCATAGTACTTAGGGCAGGTACAATGTTCGAACTGGGGTTTGAAGAGTCAACTGCCTGGTGATGCAAAAAATAAATTGATTTCATTCGCGGGATCCTGATTTTAAGGCATAGAAAAATGCTAAGGAACATCTAGAACAGCATGATGGCATCAATGACACTTCGGCTAATGGAAGGTTCAGAAATTGAAGGACATATTGTTACTACTTCTATATTATGCTATCAATCTTAACAGGTTATTCACATTCTAAACCTCTAAGGTAGTCATCTCTCAAAGCTTAGCACAGTCATGCATGAGGCTATGAGTAAGACCACAACCCCATATTAAAAAAAATACTACCTAATACAGCACCCATTGACCAACACTCAAAAAAACTAAAGTGGTTTACACAGTGAGAGTCCTTCAGTGGAACTAGAAGCTGCTGTGAGGAACTACAAGTCTTATTAGTGACCAGAATTTTCAGTCAAAATGGTAACTAGATGGTCTTGTATCTTTCCTTACTTCAGTCCATAAATTCAAACTTTAACTTCAATACTGCTTTTTGCATTATTAAACCAGTGTCCTTCTATTTTGGACCTTTTGGCGATATGAATTCGAAAAGCTACTAGACCCGTGAGTCAATAATTTAAATCGAAAACCCCTACTTGGTTTCAAATTATGTTTACAATAATTTCATCACATTCGAAATTAAAAGCTTATCCATAAATTAGTTACCTTGGGCAGATAGGAAGACAAGCGAGCATGCGCCTCAGACCCCGGGACGACGAGAGCATGATTAAGGAATGTAGAAAGAACTGAGGCTTTTAGCTTCCGCCTCAAGGCAATGGTAAGCCTAATAGCTCGCGAAACTCTACGAACCTCCCTCGTATACGCCCCAGTCTCAATCAAAGAACATATCTCCTTCAAATCTGATAATTACCCAAACATAAACAGAGAAAATCAAACCAAAATACTACAATTCGAATACCCAAAACATGAAAATCAGTGGGGTTTTCATACTTTGCAGAGTGGATTCAACAATGGGTGTAGCTGAATTCGAAAGAGGTTGAAGCTCTTTCATCTCAACATCAACTTCAGTCATCTTTGGAGACACTTAACACAATAAATCCAGAAAAAATTAGGGCAAAAAAAAGAAGGAAATCATAGATTTGAAGCAGAGATGAGTTCAAAAAAGTTCTCAATTTTACCTCTAGGGTTTGAAATTGGAATTGGGATTCTTACGGATCTGGAGCAATTAGGGTTTGTTGTTTCGAGCTGACGAGTTTATGTACCTTTCTTTGATTCCAAGTTAGATAGATCGGGCCATGAAGATTATTGTGAATCTGGGCCTGGATCAGAAACGGATTATTGTGAATCTGGGTCCTACTTCGGAATCCTAGTAGATTTGGAAGCCCGATAAGGATCGGGTGTCGAGACTAGAAACCGTCATCGGTATGCCAATGGAAGACTCACGAGTCTAACGGGTCTTGAATCAAAATTGATAATGGAAGACTCGTCAGTTGCAGACATTAAACATTCCACGATGGCAGAAAAGAAAACGAAATAAACATAATAAGCCAACTTTCAAGATATCCAATACACTGAACCGAATAATTGACTTTTTACGTTCATGTAATTGTTTTACAAAAATCTAGATAAAATCAAGTTCTTTTGTGAGATATTTAGTCCGTAGACCGAATTGAAGGCTATTAAAAGTTTTATATGTTGTAGACCGAAGTAAAAGATATCAAAAGTTTGTTGAGATATTTAGTCCCACGTTGGGTATGTCAAGCCTTGCAAGTTGAAGTATAAGATTTTGGGGCTAATCCTCTCATTGCCAATTGGTTTTGAGATGGAACCTTCAATTTTAATATGGTATCAAAGTAGTAAAAAAAAAGTTTCAGCATTTCAAACAGTTAATACTTAGCAAATTACACAATAGCAGTTCAGCAACAACAATTCAGCAATAGTAGTTCAACAATTTTATGTAGCATCTCAAAACATTTTAGCAACTTTAGTAGTTCGGTTCAGCAACATAACATTGTTCACCTATGCAAGTGAAACAAATAAAGTTACTAGAAAGTTTTTCAGGCAGTGTTTAGTGTTTAAATATAGTCTATTATCAAATCCAAAATTTTAATAGAAAGTTACCAATTACTAGTCTAACTCACTACCTTATTGCATCATCATTAATTCCAACGTATCATGTGGATTGTGGAGCTCCACTACTGTAAAGACTTACTCCCGGTCTCGAACTCATGTATTAAATTGACTTTTCAAGCAGTGACTAAACCTAACAATCACAAGAGGACGTACTACAATGGTAGCTCATTGAAGACGCCATTTCAAAAAAAAAGAATCATTCATACCATTATACAACCGCTACAAAGACTAATCAAAACTATTTTGTAACATCCATCATTAAAAGGAGATAGTGGTCATTAAATAATCATAATTCAAGACCTATAAAGAAGACCAATGAAGAATAATTTAGAGAAAAAATTGTTCTTATTTAGAATATCTAAGCAACACTACCCTAAATACTAATTGTAATATGTAGTCACAAGATCAATAATATTGTTCCTTTTAAATCCTCTCAAGAGGTCGTGGTTTTTTACCTATTTAAAGGTTTTTACGCTAAATCTCATCTTTTCAGTGAATACTGATTATTGTTTAGTGTTCTGCATATCTTGGTGTGAGAACTGAGTTCGAGTCTCAAATTTAGGCTCTTACATTTAGCGTCGTCTGTGGGAACCAACAGAATTAGCCATAATTCTCAAATACAATAAGTACTAGCTAATCAAGTTCGGGAAATGTTGAATCCCAATCAAACCCCCTCCCTCCCCTCCGGTCTTGTAGACAAAAGGAACAGGCGTGGGAGAAAATCAACTAACAGAGCTACGAGCTACGCTCAACTCCGAAATAGAAAGAAGAACAGTATTATAGCAACAATTGGCAGAAGTACAAAATGCTCTAAAAATTCTATAAGGACAATAGGCAGTGACTCAAAAGAACAAAGATATGCAACCGGCTACATCGAGAACTCATGACAAATTGGGACCTCGCAAAGGTGTCAGCCAAGGAGCTGATATTCAACATGACCAAAATCCACGGGGACCCAAGATTTTACTGGAACCTACCGTTCAATAAAAGATTGATAAAGATCTGGCTTACCTTAGACAGGAGGAGGACGTACTAAGGGTAAGAACTCAGATTCCCGTACGGGAAAGGCTCAGCGAGGGAAGTGAAGATCGCAACCTCAGGGAGAAGCGCATTTTGAGCCCAACAATCATAACTCGACAGTTCGTTACTCAGGAGCATATGGACAAATGCATCAAAGAACTCTTGAAGGCCCAAACACGCGCGAGCAAAAACATCATTAGTAGATAACACAAGATTTTGATTGCACAAGAGTTGTTGGACATCGATATACTACCAAGTTTTCATACACCAAAAATTTAAAAGTATAAAGGAAAGGACCCCTACTGAGCACATGCAGGAATTCCAAGATTCATTAGGATTTTACTCGACGTCGAACCATATTTTATGTCATTTAATTCCCACCAGCCTCCAGGGCAAGCCCATGCGCTAGTTTTACTCATTAGACGAAGGATATATTTATTATTTTAATTAGTTACGTAAACTCTTCGTCAATAACTATTCACATAACCGAGATAAGGAAGAAAATTTTTACACCCTTATCAATCTCAAAACAAATGTCAGGAGAGAAGCTCGACGGGTTTACGAAGAAATTTTTAGATCTTACTAAAAGGGTGAACGGTCTCGACCAAAAAATTATAGTGTCGGACTTTATAAATGTCTTACTCATTGTGAGAAAAGCGAAGGATCACCTCATTTTGAATAAACTAGCAACTCTAGAAGAGATGGTCAAGAAGATAAACAATTACATCGACCTAGAAAGAATGATGTCTGAAAGGCAAAACGCCTATAAAGTCTATACTCGTAACTAAAGGACAAAACACATAACAAAAATTCGAACGCGCTGCAGATACTGAAGGTGATAGAAAATGAGTGAAGTCAGAAGGGGACCGACCTCTAAAAAAAATCTTCTAAAACCTTTTCTCCCAAAAGTAACTGCCAAGTTAGCTAACATCTATCCTACACTTCAGAAGGATAAGTTCTTTAGAAATGCACAATCCCTTGAGTTAATCGAAGGAAAGTCATACTGTAAATATCATAAAGTTAGACATCATGATACTGAGTGATGCTATGTTCTACAAAGACTTATAAAGTATATACTCAAAAATGGAATAATGCACGAGTAAATTGTCGACGTGGAAAGTTATAAGACCATGAGCTATAAAAAAGATAATGAAGTTATCCAGATTGAAAAAGGGACTGAAGAGAAACACTTCTATAATCTTCATCTCAGTCACTTTATCGAGATATACAAGGTAAATAAATCGGTCATATTCAAAAGACATCGACTCATTCAATGTCATAACCTAATGGTAGTTGAAAAAGAAGCTCGATTGCTTCTAGAGTCTAGTATCAGAAGAACCGGTATCTCCTTCTAAGATTGTTACGTCAGCCATGTCAAATTTTCTCAATATGACGTATTAGTTATCATGCTGAAAATGAAAAACATTGTAATGCACACAATGATGGTAGATATCAGAAGCGCCATTGAAGTACTTTTTTAGAGCATCATCAAACAGATGGGTCTAGCAGGTTGAGTCGAGGCCAGTGATATGGATATTAGCAGCTTCAATAAATTTAAAGAGGTACAGGTAGGGAGAATTGTTCTTCCTATCACAATAGGCCCAATGAAAATCGACGTATCGTTTTATGTCGCGAATGCAAAATCAAGGTATATAAGGATAATGTGATAATGTTGGCTGGATAATATGAAGGCCATTCCCTCTATTTATCATCTTATATTACAATTTGATTAGAATTGCGGGATTTACAAAGTCAAGGGTAGCTAGAAACTAGCTCGAACATGCAAAAATACTGTAACTATTGTGATAGATACTTCTAAGGAATTCTAAGCATATCAATTAAAGAAAGTTGGACCTACAGAGGACCAACCATCAATTGTTAAAATTATATAATACATCGAGATCGAAGAAGCTGATTGAGGTTTGTTTGTAGGAACTCGTTTTCCTTCGGTGGGGTGGAATGCACTTATTAAATTCTTGAAGGAAAATAAAGATGTGTTCGCTTGGATATTTTGAGAAATGTCAGGTGTTGATCCCACTTTGGCTTGTCATAGACTGTGTTTAACAGATAAGGTTGTGGTGGTTAAACAAAAATAGAGGACGTTAGCACCCAAACTTCGAGATAAAGTAAACAAAGAATTTGATAAGCTTATTGAAGTTGGATTCATCAAGAAAATAGATTACCCCGACTGGATTTTAAACACTGCAGCAGTTCCAAAGAAGAACGACAAGATCAGAGTTTGCGTAGATTTTACCTACCTGAACAAACATACTCTAAAAAATAGTTTTCCCCTCCCAATAATAAATCATTTGCTGGATTCAACTGCTGGACACGAATTTATATCCATGATAGATGCCGCATCGAGTTACAATTAGATTCCACTCCTGCCCGATGATCAAGAGAAAATGACATTCATCACAGAACAAGGATTATACTACTACAAAGACATACCCTTCAGACTTAAGAACGCTGTAGCAACTTATCAAAGATTCATGACCCAAATGTTGAAAGACCACCTTGGGAAAATAATGGAAGCATGCATTGATGATATGCTTTATAAAAGCCTCAAGAAAGGAGATCACCTTACAAATCTTCACACAATTTTTGAAATCCTTCCGTCTTATAAAATGAAGCTTAACCCTTAAATGCCAGTTTGGGGTCCAATCAGAAAAATTCTTGGGGTACTTGATCAAAAAAGAGGGAATCAAGGCTGACCCTGACCGCATTCGAGCTACCTTATTAATGTCATCATAAAAAACTAAAAATGATGTATAAATGTTGGCTGGAAAGATTGTAGCGATTAATAAATTTGTACCAAAATCATCAGATCAGTGTATATGGTTATTTAACCTACTATGCGAAGGGATGTGGAGATGAAATAGTAAGAAGGATCCCGGGATAGAATGGAATAATGAGTGCGAAACGGCATTCCAAGACTTCAAGAAATATTTAGGAAAATCTCCCGTCATGAGTACCCCAAGGGAAGAACTTACAGTATATCTTGTTGTTACAAAAAACTTACTCAATTTGGTACTTATTTGACTTGATGGGAAAATAGAAAAACCAATGTATTTTATCGGTAAAACTCTTACTCCGGCAGAGTCACGATACACAAAAATTAAAAAACTACTCCTTACCCTTGTTTACACCTCGCATAAGCTAAATCAATATTTTCAAGCACATTCAAGGTAATGACGAATTATCCCCTTCGAGAGGTCTTATTAAAGAAAGAAAAATCCAGACGAGTACAACAATGGTCATTAGCTTGGGTGAGTACAAAATACATTTCGAACAATGGCTTCTCGAAAAGTGGCAGGTGGTAGCTAATTTTCTAGTGGATTTCTCATTAGAAGACCCAGATTGGGAAGAACATGATCCTGATATAGTTGAATAACAGTTCAAAGAAAAAGCTAACTAGATATCGAGAAAGGAGTGGACACCTTTTGATCGATGGGTCTACTGGGCCAACAGGATCGGGAGTCAGGATCGTTCTCATCACACCCTCGAACGATAGGATTGAAAAATCTATCTGACTCAATTTTGAGGTAACAAACAATGAAAAAGAGTACGAGGCGTTAATCCATGGTTTGGACATGACATTAGAGCTCGGAGTACCAAAACTTTTTGTATACATCAACTCTCTGTTGATCGTAACCCATAAAACATAACGATATCAAAAAATAGAAATATGGTAGATTACGCTTCCCTAGTGGTCAACAGAATAAACAAATATCAAAAGGCTACGATTGAGTATTTGACTCAGGGATAAAATAAGCATGCAGACTCTCTCTCTTATTTGGCAGGAATTCTCAGAATAGAGGTTCGATATTTAAAAATTAAAGTCATATCTACCCCCAATATTAATCTTGTTAGCTCGAATACAATTAACACTGGGGGTGATGAGCTCGAATAAGGCAACTAGAGTTGCCCTTTTTGAAATATAATGGTCCCCATAACAATTTTAAAGGTGAGCTCCCAGAAGAAGTTAATGTAAGAAGAAGACTAATAGATAACGCAAAATGATATATAGTTATCGAAAATGAGTTTACAAAAAATCAGTCACAGGTCCTTATTTGAAGTATTTGTCGAAAAAAAATACCAATGACATGCTGAGGGAATTACACGAAGGAACATGCGAATCATATGTCGCTGGTCATTCCTTGGCAAATCGAGCAATCACTCAGGGAGTTTTTTTGCCTAAAATAAGAACACATGTAAAAGAAAATACGAAGAAATGCGACGCTTGTCAATGGCATGGACATAAAATTTATGCTCCAGCTCTGGATTTTCACGTGAGTAAAGTATATTGGCCCTTTACAAGATGAGCTTTTGGCATAGTAGGAGAATTACCGAACACTCTTAGGAAAATGAGAATTATTTTAGTGGCAACTGATTACATTACAAAATGGGCAGAGACAGTCTCTTTATGTCAAACACGGGAAGAGGAGGTCATAAAGTTTATATTTATATGGGAGAATATTATCACTAGGTTCGGCTGCCCACACTATATCAGGATCGATAATGGGCTACAGTTCATTGGCAAAAAGGTAGCCGAGTTCCCTAATAAATCGAACATCATTTACTCTCCTCCAACCCCTTATTACCCACAAGGTAATGATCAGGCAGTGATCACCAACAAGACGATAATCGATTGGTTAAAAAAGTCCTTGAATGACAAGAAAGGAAATTGGACCCAAGAATTACCATATGTGTTTTGGCCGTATCGAACAACCCCACGAGTATCTACAGGATGTACACCTTTTCCTTTTACCTTATGGAGCTGAGGCTGTTATCTCGATCGAATATTATCACCTCGTATGTGATCACAAAATGAAGGATGAGGAAAATAAATTTTAGTTAGCATACAATATGAACTGGATTGAAGAAGCGAGAGACTGAGCTATTGTGAATCTTAGACGATATTATCAGTCATCAACCAAATCTTATAACAAAAGTGTTCATAACAGAAAATTCGACATTCAAGATCTCTTCCTAAGATAAATACCCTGGCATAGAAAGGAATTAAATACCGAGAAACTTGCAAAAAACTGGGAGGGCCCTTCATTGTGGTTAGTAAGAGTAACCTCGGATCATATGACCTGGTAACAGAAGAAGGAGTTCAAGTTCTAAACCTTAGAATACACGAAGGTTGAAGACATATTACCGAAAAGCTTATTTTACAGCTCGATATTTTTCACATTCAAAAAGCGAAAATTATTCTCCATTTCTATGTACGTTTCTTCCTTCTTTAATGAAATACTTATGTTTGGTCGACGTACACATCTAATATAATTTCGAGCATCTATTTTATAAAAAGACATTTCTAACATCTAATAAATTAAATAGTTATTCTCATCTACTATATTCCAACACATAGTTAACGTAATGAGTATACATAAAAGAATCATCTATTATATTACAACACAACTCATCTTAATTTCTACCCCTTCTCGTAACCTGCTGAGTCGACTGCTTCTTTTTTTATATCTAGATGAACTATCACCATGACTAAAAGTAGTAACCCCTAGCGGACAAAATCTAACAATATCTTCTTCACATCGTGCTCACTAGGAGAGAGGTATAAGATCTTCGATCTTGTCCTCATTCGACAAATCATCCATACATATAGGAATAGGGTCCTTAACACGAACAACTTTGTTTTTCTTATTTAAGAAGCAAAGATATTCAGCCTTTGTATTCTCCAAATCATAGTCATTGCCACAGTCAGCCACATATTTCTTAAACTCGCTCTTGACTTTATTTAATTTACCACCATAAAAGGCAATGACTACTTCCACATGTAACTCGTGCAGATCCTTGTAGATTTTGTTTTCCTGGTTTAGGATGCAAAAGATTCTACATCTGCTCATGCGATTTCCTTAACCGGGCACAAGTTTGTTTTTGCTCTACTTCTATTTTTTCCCATCTCTTTTCCTCCTTTTTTTCTTAGCGATAACTCCTATGCAACTCGCATCGCAAGCCAACCATTCTGTTCAGTATAGTAGTGTAAAGTTTTCTGAGTCATTTTCAGCTCGTTCTTTAACTCTGTTTGCACTCGCTTATGTTCTTTGTTTATTTTGAAAAATCATATTCTCATAGATATTTGACCCTATAAAAAAATTGAATACATATTATCAAACATCTAATACACATGCCCCCATACCACTAAGTGATATAAATTATAGATACACCAGCTCGAGCTGAACATTCTTTTACCTCTGCACTGTGACGATTCTCGCTGCAGTCGCCAAAGATTAAACTCGAGCTAGATCTGGTACCACCCCTCTCTTCTAATATGTGTATATATGCGTCCTTTAAGCCTCTTTTAATATCAACTTCTATCTCAAAATAAAGCGTTAATGTTAGCAACACCCTCACGCACTCATCTGGATATCTTTTAACATTTTTTGGTTCTTCGTAAACCTATCGTGTTTTTTCCTAATAGCCTCATTCTTCTCTATTTTGGCTTTGGCAAACTTAAACTGGATATCACACAACTCTTGCCAATTCTTATCTGATAGAGATTTATGATACCTTATTTAATATTCAAATCAAGTTATTACTTGATGAGTGCAACTTAAAGCATTTATAGCTCAGTTCAATGCTCTCTACAAATTACCGACAATTTTCCTCAATTGATCTACGTCCTATAAAAATCACAAGTTCTACACTATTCACATACTCAAAATCTAATTTGCAAATAGTTATTCCCTTCAAAAATCTACATAGCTATAATTTTCCAAAATAATGTTAACTTCACAATAATGAAAAGAATTGACAAGTCTAATGACTCTTTCTGAGTTCTACCTCTCGTGGTGACACTTTCTTAGTAGAAATATCATGTACTTTACCCGCACTGTCCAAAACCTTTGAAGATTAAACATTTGTAGCATCCATAGTGGGAGTACGAAGATCCGATTGTTCTTCCTCAATATTTTCATCCTCGACCTCAAAAGGGAAGATGATTTCCTAATATCTACCATCAAGGCCAAGAGTGATATCATTTTTTGATAAACCAAAAAAGCAATAAGATTGGATCAAATTGTTCTACCCAACCTTAATCACCTCCACCACCTTCTCCGTGACCTTCTGGTACTCAACCTTCTGGCTTTGGAGCTCTAACCTCACTACAACCTTTCTCGCTTCTACAACTTTTTCTTTTCTTTCTTGACTTCTGTCACTAGACCATCCAACCGAGCCTTTAACTCATCATTTTCTTTCTTTAAAACATGTTCCGTCAAGGTCTGGGCCTTGACCTTTTGTGAGAGCTCGAGCTGATCACTCTTTCTTTGCAATAGGTCCTAAGAAGAGCCTTTGACTAATATCGTTAGCTACCAGAGCTACACAATTTAAAAATGTCCTTGCAACAATAGTAAAAAAATAGACATTATTGATATATATACTTGTGCGACCTGCTCTTGGAACATTTCCACGAAATTCTTTGGATCTGTCAGAGCAAGTTAATATAATAACTCTTAATATCCCTGAGTTTAGTTGCAACAACAGATCAAGTCCAATCACTTCCTTCGAGTTTATGCACTTTTTATCGGGTTAACGAGAGACGCCCTCATCATCCACCTCAGCATCACTCGCTTTATGTTTCTTAGCCTTCTATTTTTCTAGAATCACAACTTTTACAGATCCTAGAGTAGGCATAATCAAATCATCACTAGCCGGCCGGTTATATTACTTTCTTATTTAGATGAAGGTCTCGACTCTCCCTTTTGAGCTGACGTAGCTTCCGAGTCGCACCCAAAGTATTATGAGGCAGAATTTATGCTAAACTAGTAATAGTTGACAACTCAAAGCCACCTCCAGTAGAAAAATGAACTCTTCTTATTTGGATTCTCATCTTGATTAGCCATAACTCGCCTTTGGTTAGCCCATTGAATTTTGGGAATTTCAAAATTGACCCTCTTATCCCCCTTCTAGATCTTCAGATCAGCAATAACTTATTTCAGTTCATTCTTCTCTTAACCAACACGATCAAAAAGACTCGTATAGTCGAGAGTAACAGTTATCTGAGGACCTACAAGGAGAAATAACATGGAACAAAAGAAAAGATAAGAAGCACGAACATACAAAGGCATCCACTCATCAAGTTTAGTGAAAAATACTTACTCTGATTAAAATACTTAAATTCCAGCTCAAGCGCTGGTTCATCTGGAACCTGCATACAGTTCCCTCTAACTCGTACCAGATGATTATTCCACGGTCGACTAGCAGAATCGAAATCAAAACATTTTGTTCTCAAAGAATCACTATACAGATAACAACCTGACTCGCCCACAAGTATTTGATCTTGTAATACTTCAAAACATCTGAAGTGACAAAATTTTTATCGATCCCATTTGCGCTCCATCTCTCATACAGAGTCTCACGAGCTTTTATTATTTCATACACATTATTGTTTAATTGTGTTGGGCAGCAGTGTAGCAGATTTATGACCCCCTTTTGGAGGTGGGTCAGATGTATTTTAATTGTGACCATATTATAATGGCTAGTTTTCTAGTGGGTAAACTTTGCCAATACTATATATAAAGAAGCAAGATATAAGCATAAAAAGGACTAGAACAAAGTAGATTTTACGAGGAAAACTCAGTAAAGCCTGAGAAAAATTGTGACCTCGATGAGGATTTAGATATAAAATCCACTAAGAGGTTAATCTATTATACTTATAGAGAAAATAACATATAGGGTGCACAAAAAATAGACTGATCCCTAATGTTGCATGCTCTGCCTGTATTTATAGCTGGATACAGGCAGTTACAAAGTTAAAATATTTTTTCTATTTTTCAAGAAGGTGGTCGAACTTTACGAAGTATGTACAATGACTCTATTTAACCAAGTGTAATGGCTACTATAGATGGTCGAGTTCTGGAAGTATAGATTAAAGTATTCCGACTCAAAGACATTTACGCAAACAAATGCCTTCGACATGCCTTGAATAGTTCTTGCCGAATCTGAGAAATATGCTACTACAATCACCTTATTCTCGATACAGGGACTTATGGTTGTGTCGAGAATAATATTTTGAAACTGTGTTGTTGACCTTGTCGTGGAAAAGATTTTGTGAGTAAGAAATTCCGTGATTTGTGGCATAAATCCAGGCAAATTATCTATGAATGTGACTTTATATTTTCTCATATATATTATTTTCCTCTATATATAGATTCCCTCAGTGCGGAAGTATATGCAAAAGAGCCTGCTAACATGGTAAGAACTAGGTATCATCGTCAGCAAGATACAAAGGAAGGTCTCCTTAATATCAAGGTTACAGAGGTAGAGAAATGATATTTTAATCATTTTTTAGAAGTTCGTCCTCCCAGGGTCCGTTGGAAGTTGTAGGTATGTCGTCGGAGCTGATAAAGGTTAAAGCTGACCGCTGGTTTTGATACGGTATATTTGCAAAAGAAGTGTCTGAAACTCCTTATCGTCGAGCTGTGTTGAGGTACATTACAGAGGATGAAATAAGGCTATAAGATATTCCTGCTGCTGGAGGGGTACTGATTCAATGTGGACAAGCTAACAAAGTACCTTGCTTTAAATGTAATTATATGTGATTTTGTCATGTACTTTTTTTCGATGAAACAAAATGTTTCTTTTCTATTGATATCTTCTCGATGTAGATTGTTAGGTTTGTGCAAGTTTGTGTCGAAGATCTTTAAATTTTGAATATCTGTTGTAACTGTCCACCGAATATAGGAGGTAAATAAAAAGAAAAGATATGGCGGTGGTTTGTAATGAACAATGACTAGGTGTATTACCATAGATGATGTATTAAGTTATAAAGAAAATGATGTTCACCTTTTTGTGTGTTTAAGAGTTTTAACTGAGAATATGGTGGGGAATGATCATGAGGATATTGTGATATGTTTAAATGTGCTTGAACAGCACTGTAATAATCTATTGGTGTTAAAAAGAAAAATGGCTAAGGAGTTCAAGAAAAGGCGTAATAACCGTATAAAAAAACTGCCAAACAGTCAGGCAAAGGTTCTCGACAAGGTGCGTCTAACTGTCATGCTATGGCTATAAATAGCTCTTCATTCTTGTTTCTCTAAGAAATTAAAATTTTATCTTGATTCTTCCTTCTCTTCCATTGCTAGCTTCTCAACCATTGGTAACAAGGAGATCTCTGTCTGTGTCAGTAAAGAGGGCCAAAGTTACGAACGAGAGAAACTCAAAAGCAGCTCATCTGCAAGGTCGATACTCTTTTTCTTTTTTTGATTTCTTTTGTTGTGTCTGGTTTTACTATGATTGAATGAAACCCATTGTAGATTATGTATGCATGTATGTGTTTTATGAAGGAATTAGAACAATATGTAATAATTTACGAGTAATTAGAGTTTTAGAAATGTTTAGGGATTTGGTTGGTTTTTAATTTTGTGGATTGGGATTTTGTCTGAGTAGTGGTGTTGTTTAGAACATGTCACTTAGAACAAGATTGATGTGTATGTGATGGATTGGTATTTCCTTGAAGGAGATAGAGATTAGGGATTATCTTGATGTTATGATGGGTACGGTGTTGAGTTTGGAAAGATTATTGGAGGTGGTTAAGGGGAGGGGGTGGTTGACTAAATTGTGGAGTGAATCTAGTATATAATAGCCATGATTTACACTGTGAAATACCTTATCTTTTGTCTCAAAATTTTATGTTTTTCTTTTGGCGGGAAAATGGGCCATCTTCCCAATACAACCTTCGAGGAGAGTTAGTGAGGAAACATGTATAAAACTTTGAGAAAAAAAATGTAATTAATAAAATTATATCTGGAATTAAGTAGAAAATATATGTACTGTATACATCTATTTGATACTAGTACTTAATGAATTTATATTATAAATGATCGAGAATAAGATTGTAAAATGTGATGAATGGTCGAGTATAAGCTTGAAAAAGCTTGATATCTCTGAAACAGGATATTCCTTGAGTGTCATGTGGCACGTAAAAATTTAAATGAGTCATAGTATAAAATGATGTAGAACTAATAAAAATGATATGATTTTTAGGTTCGAATGGACCAACCAGTTGAAAACACTAATCACCCTGATGCTGATGCAAAATATTTTTTTTAATATTATTGATGTAGAACCCATTATTATCGATGTAATAACCTGTGTACAAGAATTGGGTAAAAACTATAGGGTTGGTAGTAATGGTAATTTCATGTGTAAAGGGCATATATGAACTTGGGTGGCAAATGAAGTTGCCTCATATTAAGATGTTGTGATGGGGGAGGTTGATGATAAGAGAACAGAGACAGACATCAAACATGATCTTCAAAATAGTGACCAAAGAGAATGTTTGGATAGAGGTAGAGTAAGATGTGATATTAATGTAGATCTCGATGAAGATGGTGAGTATTGTGGTGATGGTGAGGAAACCAATTAAATTTTAAACTTCAAACAGAAGTATAGTATTCCTCAAGATGCCAGATTGAAGGAACATTATAGGGATATGATTGATCTATAAATCCCTATGGATGGTATTCTTGTTCATAGTGAACATATTAAAAAAGGCTTGAAATTGCCTCTCGAGCTAATTAGAAAAGGTCTTTTACTTTCTTCGAGGTCACCCCAGGTCAATTCAACCCCAATGTATATGATATGTTTCGGGTTACTGTTGTACTGAATGATTGACTAAAAGATAAAGGGGAGCAACTGATTTTTGCAGATGACCTACTTATGTACTATACATTGAAGCAGAATCCAAGTAAGCTTGGGTATAGGTACTTGGCAAGATTTCTGAAAAGTTTATTATTTTATGATATGATATATACTGGTGGTAAATATTTTATTGATCGACTTCTTAAGTCAGGTAATTACGAATTTGATCCTAAGGAACCTAGTGAGCCTCAAAAGTGGAAACAATTTCACTTAGGCTAGTATATGATTGGTTATTTGTGTCTTATCGAATATCTTACTTTGTAAATAGTATAATTGGTTTTTATTTTTATGCAGCTTTGAAGGAGGTTGACAAGAAATAGAAAGTGAAGGAAAGGTTGTAAAATTTGGGGACAAATTACTACAGTCGAATTAATTTGCTTGTCGAGGATTATGAGGCGGTAGAAAAACTATTTAAGGAAGCGGGGTTAAAGGGAGGTTGAACTAAAGGAGATGAAGTGTGCCTGATCGTGAAAAATGTCTTCGAAGATAAAGAAAGCTACAGATTCGAGCATTTTACTCGAGAACCCTGATTTAAATCGGTATACGAATGATTATGTTGCTGCAGAAAGAGATAGGCATTGGCGAGTGGGGGTTTTGGGAAAGCTGGTAAGAAGAAAAGAGCTAGCTACCACTCTTCTTCATGTACCTTCCCCTCCTTCAAAAGGGGGTACTCAACAAATCAGAAGAAACAAGGAGATGTTACAGCTTATGTCCCCAGGGGTGTTATGTCTTCGGTTGCTCGACCAGTGAAACCTCCTTCTATGCCCCAACAAAAGGTTATGGGGCCGAAAATGGTAGTCTCGATTAGCTGAATCGAAGCACTCTGGGAACTTAGTAACTCAGAGGAAGAGACAAATTGAACTATTGAGGCCTTTATTTTTGGGAAGATATCGATGGAACAAGACTTTGATAATTGTTTAGCTTGAGCAGATAACATTTTTTTTTCCTCATTGATGGGCATCAAATGATGAATCAGGTGAGGAATCTTAATGCGTTATTTTGATTCCTTCGTAGAGACCTCATGCTTTAATTATAATGCAGATTAAGAAGCTGCTTCTCGATGGGAAGCCTTTGTTTCTGGGAGGGCCAAACTTAGTCAATGAAGTATTTGTATTAAAAAATATTAAGAAAGAGTTGGTAAGGGAGAAAGAGGAACTCGAGGCTAAGCTTTCCAAAGCTAAATCTGGTGCGGTGAAGTCAAAGGAGGTAACTATCCACGAGGCTAAGAAGCTATGGGAAATGGAGAAGAAAAAAGAGATCGAGAAGCTGAAGGTAGGCAATGCTAAGGAAAGGGAAGAGGCCTTGACTTTGCCGAAATCGAGTTTTAAGGAAAATGCCCGAGAATAGATAGTGGTGGTAAGGAAGTCGATGGATGTGGAAAAGGCTAGGGATCTTGCCAATGCTAAGAAAGAAAAGAACGAGGCTGTCACAAAGGCAGATTTGGTGGGCCTCGACTCCTTAAGGCGCATGAAGGTAAACTTTTTTGGGGAGTTTGACTTAATGGAGAAAAGGAAGAATTTTTACCTAATGTAGGTATCGAGGTCTTGGACTCAGATGATAAAGAAGATTTATCTAAGCATGTTGCTTCTACTCTAGTCTTACCTGACATTGTTGAGAAGGCTGGAGAAGAAATTCTCAATGAGTGCACCCCTGATCTTCCAGTGAAGAATGTCAATCCAGTTATATCTTTGGAGAATTAAGGAATTTCTACTCTTTTGTTGATCGAAGTTTTAATGTTGTCGAAATATTTATGTGAAAGTTGTACAAGTGTTCGATGGGACCTGTGAACTTTGATGATGTTTAAAAATTTAGTGTAATAATGTTTTGATGCTTTTGTAATTTATGATGTGCAGTATAAATAATTAACATGAACAAGTTATAGCTTGTTAATTTAACTATTATATATAGATGTTTTAGATATGTTGTCCCTGGATGGGGTATCTGTTATCGAATGACTTTGGTATGGATTCGAGATATAACCAATATGGTCTGTTATCGAATGACTTTGATATCGATTCGAGACATAACCAATATCGTGTATGTATCGAATAACTTTGATATTGAAATGAGACATAACCAATATGGTCAGCTATCGAATGATTTTGATATTGATTTGAGACATAACCAATATGGTATGTTTATCAAATATTTTGACAGTGATATGCGACATAACCAATATGGTATGTTGGCGAGATCGAGAATTTAAAAATATAGTATCGAAGGAGATGAAGCAATGTCTTATTGATGGATAATTAAAATTACACCTCCCATTTATAGAACATTTTTAAATGAGTTGTGTTCCATGGGTATTCGAGTTGTATTTATTCTTCTATCATTAGCTAATAGGTGTCATTATTGGTTTTGTCACTTACGATGTAAAGACCTTCCCAATTTTCATACAACTTTTCTCAATTCTTTGGTCAAGTATTGTCTTGTATCCGACGAAGTACTAGGTCTCCGATATTGAACGTCCGCTTCTATACCTTCTTATTATAGGTCTTTCTAAGTGTATCGTGGTATCGCCCCAGGTGTGTGATGGCGTGATCTCGAGTTTCTTTGATCCAATTAAGGTTACATAGAAGTCCAAGTTTATTTTCTTCATTAATCAATTTCTTTCGAGTAGTTGGCAAGTCGAGGTCAAAAGGAATGACTGCTTCTATCTCAAAAGCTATCATAAACTATGTACAACTTATAGATGCTCAAGGTGTGGTCTTATATGCCCATAAGACACTGAGTAATTCCTCCACCCATCAACCTTTCTTGTCATCTAACATATTCCTTAATCTAGACTTAATGCTCTTATTGATGGCCTCTGCTTGACCATTGCCTTGTGAATAGTAGGGTATCAAGGTAGTCAGTTGTATCTTGTATTTACGGAGGAACTTGATGACCTTGTTGATGATGAATTGTTTTTCATTATCTGACCTTATCATTTGTGAGCATCCAAATCTTGTGATGATGTATTCCCATAGGAGCTTGATTACTTTATTTTCGTTGGTGTGGCAAAGTAGAACAGCTTCGACCCACTTGGTAAAATAATTGGTAGCTACAAGTAGGGCTGTCAATGGTAAGGACTAAACACGTTACCCATTCCGATCCAATCCATTGATAAAGCTTTAGGATTGGCTTTATAGATAAATTAAGAAACCTAATCCGTTAAGGTCGAATCCAATAAGCTAACAAATTTGCTTTTTAGATACATACTACTTGTCATAATATTGTAATTATCTATAACAAAGAAGGTTATTTTTGTCTCTAACATACTCAACTCTTTAGCATTAATGGACCGGATCGGTTCGGGTTAGGATCTTGGTTATCATTAATGGATCAGATACGATTTTGAATCATATGATCCTAATGGACTTAGGATCAGGTTGAGTTTTAGGATTTTCATAACGGACCGGACTAGGATTGACAGAGATCCCAGTCCAATCCGATCCATTGACATCTCCAGCTGCAAGGACGAATCTTCAATTTCCTAATGCCGGGTAGAAGGGGCCAATGATGTTGATTACCCATCTTTTGAATGGCCATAGGGCATTGCTGAAATGTAAGTTGAAAGCTGGACTTCTTGAGTATGGATTTGGCATTTATAACACTTCCGAACAAAATCTTCGCAGTCTTGCCTTATTTTTTACCAGTATAACCCTTGTGTGAATGCACTTTTAGCTAGTGATCATCCTGAAATGTGTGTTGCACAAACTGTTTCATGTAACCCTTGAATTTTGACTTGTGCCTATTTTTGTGAGATGCATTCGATAGGGGGACCTCCGCCAATAATTTTGATAATACTCTTCATTGGACTTTAAATCTTAGACATTTTGCTAAGAGAGATCAAGCTTCTTCCATATTTCCTGAGAGATTATTTGAGTTGAAGTATGAAAGAAATGGTTTTCTCCAGTCTTCTGGAATATGGATCATCATCTTTACTTACTTGGATTTGCATCATATGCTTTGTATCGAGGTTATAATATTTTATCACTTCGATGTCCAATGTTCTTTCCTCACTATCTTCGAGCATTGCGGCAATGTATACTAGTATATCAACATGTCTATTCTCAGCCCTTGGTAACTAAGAGATAGTGGATCTCCCAAACTTCTTCATATTTTCTTCCACAAGAGTGACATACTCGACTATTTTTCCTGATGTTTTGATTTTTTTTATAGTGATTGACCATTAATTTTGAATCTACATAGACTGCTATGTCTTTCGCTCTGAGTGCCAACGCAAAATCGAGACCATATAAGATCGCTTCATACTCCATTTTTTTGTTTATTGCATAAAATTTGAGTTTGATAACTTTCTCGATTATGTGGTTGGAAGGTGTTACTCATACGATTCCAATCCCTGATCCTCGAGGTCTTATAGAGTCATCATTGAAGAGTCTCCATCCTACGCTTTTGGACCATGTGTCTGGTTCTGCGATTGAATCATCGGCTTAGACTTCTTCCAGCTCCTCCCATTCTGGGTCTTCGACAGGAAAGTCTGCCAGAAAATCAGTGATTGTCTATCCTTTAACTGAGATTTGGGGTTCAAACAAAATGTCATATTCTCCTAGGAATACGAACCATTATTGTACCCTGCTAGATTTTTCTTTTATGGAAATGACTAGATTTAGAGAGAATTTGGTGATGACTTTGATCGGATGTGCCTAAAAGTAAGGTCAAAGTTTTTGGGAATTGTAGACCAAAGCTAGTTGCTGCTTTTCAGTAGTTATATATCTTGTTTCTACAGGCATTAAAGTTTTGTTGATGAAGTTGATTGGCTTTTCAACCTCGTTATCTTCTCAAAAGAGGACAAAACTGATTGAGTCTTATGTTATCGATAAATACATAGTTAAGACTTTGGCATCAACAGGAGTGCTCATTATAGAAGAACATCTCTTGAGGTCTTGAAAAACCAATTCAACTCTGGAGTCCATACAATTTCCTTGGGTTGCTTCCTTGTTATCAGAGTTGGGTTTCCATGAAGGAGGAGGTAAAGAAGTTTGCATCGATCTGATGACTTTGAAAGAAATCTGTGAAGAGCGGCTACTTTTCCAGTTAACTTCTAGATGTCTTTTTTTGTTCAAGGAGAGGGTATGGCCATGAGTACCTTGATTTGTTCTAGATCAATTTCTATCCCCTGTTTGTTTATCAAATGGCCTAAGAATTTACCCGATGCCACACCGAACTGGCATTTTTCTGGGTTTAACTTCATTTGATAAGTGCGAAGGATATCGAAGATGGTTTGCAAATTATCGCAATGATCCTCCATTTTTAAGTTCTTGCAAATCATGTCATCAATGTAAACTTCCATGGTTTTCCCAAGTGTTCTTTGAACATTTTTTATTACGAGTCGCTAACATGTTGTTCTTTCAATCTTTAGTCCAAAAGGTATGACTATATAATAGTATAAGCCTCTTCTATGGTAGATGTTTTTTCTTAATCTTCTTTGGTAGGTGGGACCTGATTGTAGCCTAAAGTTGCATTTATCATTGACAAAAGTTCATGTCCCGCCACAAAATCGAGGAGTTGGGGGATCAAGGGTATGGGGAAGTTATCTTGGATATTAACATGTTGGGCTTCGTGAAGTCCATGCAAACTCTAATCTTCCCGTTCTTCTTTAGGACAATCACAATATTCGAGACCCATTTTGGATATCTGGCTTCTCGGATGAATCCAACTCGAAGTAGTTTATCAATTTCTTCATTAACTGTTTCTTGAAGTCTAGGTTTCATATTACGTCACTTATGTACTACGGCTTTCTAATCAGGTGCTAGGTAGAGCTTATGGCATGCGATGGAAGGATTAATTCTCGACATTTCTTGAAAAGACCATGTGAAGACATTAACATTCCTTTTCAAAAGCAGTAGGATTATTTATTTTTCTTCTGGTGAAAGTTTAGAGCCAATAAAGGTATATCTCCCAGGTTCATCGAGTTCTATTGATTCAATGGTTTTAATATCATGCTGTTCGAACATTGGGAAAGGTTAATTTTGTAATCGCAATGCATTCAAAAGTTTTGATACTTGAGCATTCGTGGTGATATTTTCACACATCCTTGCAACGGCTTGACTTTCTTTGATTTTGCAAATCCCATTATCATTTGGGAAATAGAGTGCGAGATGATATGTTATAGGTACCGCTTTGAGTGAGTGAAGCCAATTTCTTCCCTGGATCCCCAGGTATTTAAATTCAACATTGATTACGATAAATTTTAGAAAAGTCGTTTCTAGCCCTGCTTGAAAAGACAATGTGATTTCTCCCAAGTATGCCCTTTAGAACCATTAAAGCCTGTAATAGTTACTAATCCTAGTACTGAGAAAGTTGTAAAAGAAGGCAAACCTATATCTGAAGAAACTCCTTTTGTTGAGGAAGAAACTGGGCAGGTCTCGCTAAGTGAGAAGATTATCGAAAATGATCTGCCTAGAATTCCTAGAACACCTTTTCCCCAACGGTTTTTAGTCAATAGGAAGAACATTCCCGATGAAGAGGTTAAGAAGATGTTCAAAAATCTTAAGATCACTATTCCTTTCCTCGATGCGTTACGACAGATTCCTTCCTATGCAAAACATCTCAAGGACCTCTCCACGTTCAAGAAACGTATGAATGTTTGCAAGAAAGCTTTCAATGTCCATGACAGTGAAAATGTTATTCAATTGGATGCTCAGGCTAGCTCTATAATCTTGAACAAAACACCCATAAAATACAAAGATCCAGGAATGCTGACAATTTCTTGTCACATAGGGACAAATCCCATCGGAAAAGCCTTACTTGATTTAGATGCCAGTGTCAACTTGATCCCTTATTCGGTATATGAGTAGCTAGGTCTAGATGGATTAAAACCGACACATAGAACCTTGCAACTAGCTGATCGATTCGTTAGAATTCTTAGGGGAGTTGTGATGGATGTACTTGTCCAGGTTGATGATTTTTTCTATTCTGTCAACTTTGTGGTCCTTGATACAAACCCAGTAGAAGACCCAAATAGTGAGATACCTGTGATCCTTGGCCGACCTTTCTTGGCCACTGCTAATGCATTAGTCAATTGCTGTAGCGGAGCAATGAAGTTGACTTATAGGAATAAGACCATCGATCTGAATATCTTCAATGCAACTTATACTCCGTTTGAAAATGAACCCGATGAGTGTAACATGCTTGGTACTGCTATAAATAGTACATTTTATAGTTCCAATCCTAGGGACCCGTTAGAAACTTGTCTTGCACATTTTGGAGATAATTTAGATGTTGATGACCTTATTAATGAGGTTAATACCTTGTTGGATTTTGATCCTATTGTGGATAACAATGATAATGTTAAAATGCTAAAAGTCAAGGATCCTGTTCCAGAAGCGGAAGAAGTGCCCGTTAGGTTAGAACTTAAGCCTCTCCTTGAAAATCTCAAATATGTCTACCTAGGTCCTAATGAGACTCTTCCTGCTATCATAGCATCCAACCTTGAACTTGAGAATGAAGAGAAATTAATGGGTGTATTAAAGGGAAACACAAAAGCTCTTGGATGGAATATTTTAGATATTAAGGGTATTAGTCCTTCTGTATGCATGCACAAGATAAAACTCAAGGATAATGCCAAGAAGTCCAGAGAAGGACAATGAAGGCTTAACCCGACTATGGTTGAGGTTGTGAGAAAAGAAATTTTGAAACTGCTTGACGCTGGGATCATTTATCCTATTTCTGACAGCCCATGGGTAAGCCCAATTCATGTTGTTCCTAAAAAGTCTGGAATCACTGTTGCGAAGAATGATCACAATGATCTTGTCCCCACTCGCATGACCACAGGGTGGTGAGTGTGTATAGATTATAGAAAACTTAATTCGATCATTCGAAAAGATCATTTTCCCTTACCATTCATGGATCAAATGCTTGAACGTCTCGCCGGTCATGAATACTATTGCTTTCTTGATGGGTATTCTGGGTACAATCAAATACCCATCACTCTAGAGGACCAAGAGAAAACTACGTTTACTTGTCCTTTTGGAACCTTTGCCTATCGCCGTATGCCATTTGGGTTATGCAATGCTTCAACAACATTTCAGCGATGTATGTTGAGCATTTTCTCTGACATGGCTGAGCGTTTCCTTGAGGTTTTCATGGATGACATCTCCCTCTTCAGAGATTCATTTGACCAATGTCTCCACCACTTATCTATTGTCCTTGCTAGGTGTCAACAGAAAAATCTTGCTCTAAATTGGGAAAAATGTCACTTCATGGTGAAAAAAGGCATAGTATTAGGACATGTCATATCAACAAAGGGTATCGAAGTAGATAAAACCAAGATCGATGTCATATCTATTCTCCCACCCCCACGAACAGTCAAGGATGTTCGTTCATTCTTGGGGTATGCAGGATTTTATCGACATTTTGTTCCTAAGTTTAGCAAAATTGTTCGACCCCTCAACAATCTCCTCGCCAAGGACACCACCTTTTTAATCGATGATTCGAGTCTTAAAGCTTTTGAGAATCTCCGAACACGTCTAACATCATCACCCATCATTCAACCTCCAAATTTAAATGAACCTTTCGAGTTGATCTGTGATGCATCTGACTATGCCATTAGTGCAGTTTTGGCACAACACATTGATAACCTTCTGCGTACCATCTATTATGCCAGTAAAACTCTTAATGATGCGCAACTCAATTACACAACCAGAGAGAAAGAACTTCTAGCGATAGTCTTTGCTCTAGAAAAATTTTGTTCTTATCTCATAGGTTCTAAAGTAATAGTCTATACGGATCATGCTGCTATCAAGCACCTTCTTACCAAGAAGGACACCAAACAACGCTTAATCCGATGGATATTATTACTTCAGGAGTTTGATATTGAGATTCGGGATAAAAAAGGTGTCGAAAATGTGGTAGCTGACCACCTTTCTCGAATAGACAATGATTCTTTAGATAGGTCGTTACCTATTCGTGAGTCCTTTCCTGACAAGCAACTCATGTCCATTCGCTCTATATCTTCTGTACCATGGTTTGCAGACATAGCGAATTATCTTACCACAGGGCACCTTCCTAGTTTTTAGACCAAGCCAGATAAGAATAAACTTCTTAGTGAGACCCGACACTTCTTCTGGGATGACCCGTACCTGTTCAAATATTATTTGATCAAATTATTAGAAGATGTGTCCCAGATTTTGAGCATACCAAAGTCATAGAATTTTGTCGCTCCCAAGCTTGTGGTGGTCACTTCAGCTCCAAAAAGACCTCTGCAAAAATTTTACAGTGTGGATTTTATTGGCCTACCTTATTTTGTGATACTCACGAATTTTGCAAGGTTTGTGATAGATGTCAGAGAATGGGAGCCTTGTCCCGTAGGAATATGATGCTACTAA
The DNA here is from genome assembly GCA_014058105.1 of Kingdonia uniflora. Lineage (NCBI taxonomy): Eukaryota > Viridiplantae > Streptophyta > Magnoliopsida > Ranunculales > Circaeasteraceae > Kingdonia > Kingdonia uniflora. The sequence continues at coordinate 112,752 of JACGCM010000966.1, forward strand.
ACCCAATCTTGATCGTTGGACCATTTGATGTTTGGGGCATGGGTACCTTCACCCCATCTTTTGGGTTCATGTATATCCATTCAGCCATTGACTATGTGACTAAGTGGGTTGAAGCTATTCCTACCAGGACCAATGATAGTTCAGTTGTTATTGAATTTATTAAAGAGAATATTTTTTCTCGTTTTGGTACGCCGAGGGCAATAATTAGTGATGGGGGGTCACATTTTAACAGTCGAATGTTTGCGAACTTAATGAAAAAATTTAGAGTAACACACAAGGTTGTTACACCGTACCATCCGCAAACTAGTGGGCAAGTAGAGGTTTCTAATCGTGAAATCAAGAATATTCTTCAAAAATGATAAGACCAAACCGTAAGATTGGTCAACTCGACTAACGATGCTCTTTGGGCTTATCGTACTGCTTTTAAGACACCTATTGGAATGTCCCTTACCGGCTAGTCTATGGAAAGGCTTGTCACCTTCCAGTTGAATTAGAACACCGAGCATATTGGGCAATAAAGCCTTAAACTTTGACATTGGGAAGGCCGTTTTGCATCGCAAGCTTCAACTCAATGAGTTAGAAGAACTACGGAATGATGCATACCATTTAGCAAAGACTTACAAGGAGCGCATAAAGCGTTTCACGACAAAACATTTTGCGAAAATCATTTGAACCAAACAAAAAGTCTTGTTGTACTCTTCTAGGTTGCATTTATTTCCTGGCAAACTACGATCACGATGGACCGGGCCTCTCATTGTTAAAATGGTATCTCCACATGGGGCGGTTGAGGTTGAAGAATCGAGTACTGGCAAAATACAAAAAGTGAACGAGCAAAGGCTTAAGCCTTATTATGAACATTTTAGCTTCACCAATGAAGACTTGAAGCTTCTGGACCCAGTTTATGAGGAGTGACATTCATATCTTTTTCACCCAACTTTTACTGAGTTTGGGGGTTCCTCATTTTGTCTGGTTGAAGACAATAAACTTAGCGCTATCTGGGAGGCAACCCATGTTATATCAAGTACTATGTTCTGATTTTTTCCCCTTCTTTTAAGGTATGTTTTCAAATATTGGGGACAATGTTTCTTTCTAGTTTGGGGGTGGGGAAAAATCGTTCACATTTTTTTTACTTTTTTAGAGAAAAGATAGGTTATTATGGTAATTTATGAGACTCTTTAGTAAGTTTCTGCAAGCTTATAAGTATTTGATATGGTCTAAATATTTTGGTCGTAAAAATTGTAAAGTTGAAATTTTCATCAAATACATGCTTAGAAAATTTTGGAACATTATCTTAAGCTAGATGTACTGCCCTTTAATTAGAAAAAATTTCATGTTGACTGATATTTCTCAAAACAAATGCACTTCACGATAGTATTGCATTTATTACTTTTGCTAGAATTTTGAACAATCAAAGGGAATCTAGTATTTTAGGTAGGAATGATCCACTACAAGAGAAATAACTACCTAAAGAATAAGTTTGATCCTGAAGTAATATAATGAGGATTTCTATAAGCCAAAATAACTCTAAAAACTTTCACGATACAAGTCATACTCGCATGATTAGAACTGAAAGAGGAAGAATTATCACCAATCTCGAGTATAGTCATGAACTATGTGAAAGGAGCAAGGAATAAAGTTTACTTGTGATAATCCAGGGCCTAGGTCACGAAGGGGCACCAAACCCCGACAACCTAAGCCAACTGGCTGAGATTGTCGACCAACGACTCATATTATGGAGGTTTCACTAAGGAAACAAGTACCAAAATAAATAGGCTTATAGTTATTCCCCAAAAATCAATAACAGGATTCGAATCGACTATGGAACTTGGCAAACTGATCGTTAGATTTATTTCACGAAATACGAAATGACTGGATATTAACTCAAGAGCCTCTAAATAAAGTTGTACATACAGTAACTATTTTCACAACACTTGAGGATATTAGAAAAATATGTGAAATCTCATTTAAGTATTGGGTAGTTTCTCTAGTTTTGGATAATTCTCCAAGTTCTTTGATTATATATATGTGAAAGAATTAAATTTTAAGGTGTTTACCTTCTTAATGTTTTTACCATTATCAGATATCAATAAGTTAGTTGAAATGACCTAATGAGTATCTAAACTACTATAATCCCCTTATTGACTTTTGTGGGTATAGTCACTGCAAACCCTCACGAGACAAAACTCGTCCTATATGGGTAACCTATAGGTTTAATGGCTTGTTGCATACGCTAAATGTAATCGTCTTAACCACGAAAGAGTTATGCTTTTATTCTTTTCTTTGCTCGAGGACTAGCAAACTTTAAGTTTGGGGGTATTTGATGGACACATAAAATGACCACTATTCCCCTATGACTTAATGTTTATTATTCTTAATTTTATTATTAAACATGACTTATAAAACCAATTTTTATATTTCAGGTCACAGGGAGCTCATTTACCAAATATGTGCAAATACCGGGATGTATAGCTCAAAGGATGAACTGTTGGAGAAGGATGTAGAGTTATCAAACATAAGGGTCCCACATAGGGAGGTTACAATTTTGGAGGATAACTCTTGGAGGTTACAAATTTATGTACATTCATGGCATAGGTAATAAATATAATATTAAATGTAAGAACCCTCTCCTTTATCTATAAGAGGAGAGGTGGTGAGCTCATAAGATCATCCAATTTTGAGAGAATCATTCTTGTAGAGTGCAAGAGAACATTATTGGAGTAAGTTGGTGCAAGTCTTGTAAGCATTTAGAGCATTTCATTTTGTAAGTTAATAAAACTCATCTTTTTTGCTGTTAGTTTATCTTTATTTCATTCTCATATCATTTAGGTTTTATAGTTGTTATAATGGCCGGCTAAGTCTTCACTAGGGATGAGGATGGATCCGCCATAAGCGTATGATATCATGTAGTAGAATGTATTTTTCTCCAACACAATATAAACATATTATCACAAATCCCAAAACTATATTGTTTGAGACATCCATTATCATCCTATGATCTCTTTAAGTAGAGATATAGGAAGAGTTTTGTGATTCTCAAATGATATAGTAAAATTGTATTAATATTATATTTTTCTAAGGTATGATCCTAATTAACATTTCATAGTTATGTAACTTTCATGGAATTGTTTTTTTAGTAATACTTAGTTCTACAATATATTCTACTTGAGTTATAATTAATCATGGGATTACATCGACAAAAGGTCGAAGTTTGTTATTTCAATTATGTGGAGAATTTAATATACGATACGATGTTGATATTGTATGTAAATGGTGGTAAAATCCGAAGCCCCTAAACCTTTATTCTTGATTAAAACCATATCATTGATTTTTACGGTTTTACAACCTTAGATTACTAAAACACAAGACCAAAACTAATTTTTAGTTCCGTTCGAAAGTGAACGACACTCTAATTTTTACCCATACTAAACACCGAATTTTGACCGTTATCAACTGCTCATATACTGAATAAGGGATCAAGTTGACACTGGCGCCTAAATTAAGTAAGGCTTTCCCAACGTGATTTGTCCCTATGTGACAAGAAATTGTCAGCATTCCTGGATCTTTCTATTTTATGGGTGCTTTGTTCAAGATTATAGAGCTAACCTGATCATCCAATTGAATAACATTTTTGCTATCATGGACCTTAAAAGCTTTCTTGGAAATATTCATACGTTTCTTGAACGTGTAGAGGTCCTTGAGATGTTTTGCATAGGAAGGAATCTGTTGTAACGCATCGAGGAAAGGATTAATGATCTTAAGATTCTTAAACATATCCTTTACCTCTTCATCGGAAATGTTTTTCTTATTAACTAAAAACCGTTGGGGAAAAGGTGCTATTGGAATTCTAGGCAAATTATTTTTGATAATCTTCTCACTTAATGAGACCTGCCCGGTCTCTTCCTCAACAATAGGTGCTTCTTCACACATAGGTTCTCCCCCTTCTACAACTTTCCCAGTACTTGGATTAGGACTTTCACGTGATTCATTCTCAGATATCCTAACTTTTTTTTTTACAGTCATTCCACTTTTAAGTGTGATCAGCATATTTACCTGATCATGGTGTTAACTCTTGGTTTGATCCTTCAAATTGGGTTGGGTTTGACTTGGAAATGTACCTTTGCCTCTAGTACTTAACCCAGATACCAGTTAAGCAATTGATATCTTTATTCGAGTCATGGATTGCCCATTTATTTGCATGTATTATTACATCAGCTAGTTGTTGGATTGCAATAGGGCTTGGATGCCATCATCCAAAAATGGTTTCCTATTATGAGGAGGAACATAAGGAGTATTTTACTAAAAAGGTTGGTGATTAGGATTAAAGGATGTACCACTTTGATTTTGATTTGAATTACTCCCTTGGTAATACTGTCTACTAGAATAGTTATTCAAATTATTCCTTCCTGAAAAATTCCCTTGATGATGTGACTGGTTATAAGGAAAAGATAAAGGTTTTTGATACAACATATTTACCTGATCCTTCCTAGTTTCCCTATTTTATAAATTAAAGGATAATCCAGAGTATAGTGTCCAACATCGTTACACGTAGCAAAAGCTCAGCATGAAAAATGGGTGTTTTAGCAGGCATTTTATTTTTCCTTATTTCTAAGGACTCTATTTTATATAGGATGGTCATCAGCGTAACTTCTAAATTAGAGTTAGATCTAACTCCAAAGGCATTACCCCCCTTTTCTTGTATATCAGTTTCTCTCATGGTTCCCCAGGTTTGTAATTTTTTTTGCCATCTCTTTTAAGAAGTCCCCAACCCTCTACATCATCCTTATCAGTAATTTCCCTAAGCAAAAAGATTCTACAGTTTTCTTGTTTTCAACATCTAATCTATCATAAAGATTTTCTAGTTAGGACCCATGAGTCAATACCGTGATGAGGTATTGTAGATCAGTCCCTTATATCTCTCAAGATAATCTTTTAAGCTTTCTCCATGAAGTTGGGTAATCCTAAGAATAGTCCTACGGAGGCTCTCAGTTTTCTCAAGAGAGAAAAACTTCTTGTAAAAGGCTTCAGTAAGCATCTCAATACTTGTGATTGATTTTGGCCGTAGAGCTTGAAGCCAGCTCTTAGCTTTCCCTAGTAAAGAAAAGGGAAGCAACACGAGTTTTGTGGCCTCCATTTCATTCTCATTCCTATACTTTTGGATGAACATTAAGTCATCAAAATCCCTAACATGAGCGTATAGGTTCTCATCTTCTTCTCCTGAGAATTTTGGCAATGAATTGATAAACGCATTCCTAAGTTCGAATTTCCCAGTGGTAGGAGGTACAATAATATACGAGGCACGATTTGCCATTTTTGGGAACACGTGATCCTTAAGAGAAATTCGTACGGGTCCCTAACCATTCTCATTATCATTGACATCTCCTCATCTCAATGATTTGGGGTGGAATACTAAACGAGTGAATGAGGAAATATACTCGGATTAAGTCTCAATGGAGAGACGGGGAAATAAAAGGTTTCTAACTCACCCACAATAGTGAAGAATTCCCTACGGGTAGGTATGTGCGGTCTCTCATATTAATCAAATTAGAATCTCCAGTTGGGTTAACTCACCTACCTCGAAGTGGATCGAATATCTATCAAATCGATTCTCTAAGTCTTTCAAGACGATACCTAGGCCCTCAAAACTATTCTTTCATACACTAATAGATGGTACACACTATGACGTCCACAAGAATGAGGTGCACAAAAATAACACAAACTTCTTTTCAGGTGTGCTTAATTAAAGTTAAGGTTGTGAACCCGACTTAGGGTTCGTTACTCATGCTTCTACAGTGGATCGCTTCGCATGTTGAATTTGTGATACGTCCTTTGAGCAATACTTGGCGTGTAGTTCTAGTCACTAGAAGCACCTGTGTTGGAAGGTTGGGTAAACCTGTAGTGGTCGCCAGAGTTTTTATTTTATTTTTTATTTTTTTTTAATATTTATCATTTCACTCTCATGCATCCATTTATATCATTATTCACTTGCAATCGTTTACTTTCGGCATCTGCATTTTCTTCCTCTTATAGGGTTTTGGTTCCTTTCTTCCTTGCGGTGTTTCGAGGGTTTCAGTGTCGTTTGGCGGAGGAGAGTGTGTGGCTTCGGGGAGCCGTGGTTGCTTAGTATTTTTGTTGTTGTTTTGTGGGTGTTAATGTACGATCCTGAGGGCTCCGTGGCGTTTCCCGAGTTTT
>JACGCM010002474.1:0-27417 GCA_014058105.1 Kingdonia uniflora
AGATGACCTAATGGAAGGTCTATAAAAATACAGGGTGTAGTATAACAAGCCTCTGTGTGAGAAACTTGAGATATAAAGAGATGTAGCATCTGTGGTAGACCTTGTAAAGAGTTGGTCTATACAAAAATAAGTGAATGGGTGTTTTGTTCTCTTGGGGATTTGAAGGTGATAGGGAATTCCTCTGGTTGTAAAGAGAGAAACTTGTAGAGAGAATATGAAAGGGTTTCAATAAAAAGGTAGCAACATGGTCTTGTTGAGTAATCTCGTGTTTCTGATGGATCTTTATTTTCGTTTATCTCATGTAAATCTATGTGAGGATATTACGAGATTAGGGATTTTTCATGTTTGTTGGAATCCCTTGAGTACTTCTAATTGAACTTGGATACATATAGATTCTAGCTTGGTGGGGGGAGTAACCTTATGGTGAACCTCCGATAAATATTGTTCTTGTGTGCTGTTAATTTCGTTCCCAATCTTGGTAGATTATTTGTATGCCATGAATATACGGATAAAACCAAATTGCGCGAGGGTGATGTATTTTGCACGTTCAACCCCAACAATTGGTGTCAGAGCCAGATAAAGACCTTGGATTATAGTTCTTGAAGATTCTAGGGTTCGATGGTTAAGTCGGATATTTGATTTTTTCAAGATGGATTGGTTTTGGTTATTTTTGGCTATAGATTTTTCAAGCGGTAGAGTTTGGGAGGAAGAGATTTAGATGAAAAAGATTTTATATCACCAGCATGGCAACATGGTTAATGTTGTAAGAAAGGCTTGAACATGGTATTGGTTCAAGGTTGGAGCGGTTCCAGCAAAAGCTTCAAAAGTTCAGTAAGGGGGGATGGTTTTTCTCTATGACAGATGTTCGTTAAATTTAGTAATCGTGGTGCCACCTCAAGTTATTCACCATGGTGATTACCAAATTGGCGGCGTCACAATTTATGAATCATGGTCGCAAGTAATGGTTATGCGGTGGCAAAAGTGTCGATATGCGGAGACTCTGGTTTGCGACATAGAGTCAGATGTCGCAGGTTTGTTCGACATGGTCGGGTTAGTGTGTAGTATTTTTTTTTTTTTTCCAGATTAAACATACACTGGGTCTGATGTTGCTTGTGTATGCCAAAATTATGTGATTTCATTAGTATATATGAAATTACTATTTTAGAGGCTTTTTTTTGTGATGGGAGTATTCAGGTTAGACTTGATGGCTTTATAGAGATGTGTTCAAAGCAGAAGTTGGAGCGGTATAGTTTCATGGCTGCAGGTGAAACAAGCTCGAAAGTATGGTTTATCACGGAAAGAAAAAAAGCTAATGGATGTTCGTAGGTTTTGACGAAGGTATCCGGTTTTGGGCACGAAAATATTTTGACGTGGGTATCAGATAAGAAGTAAACAAGTTCAGCGGTGTTGTTGATGGGTTTTTTCGCACTATGGATGGTCAATGAATTAAAAATTTTTGCCGAGGTGGTGATTGTTAGCATTACGGCTTAAAACATGGGAAAATCATTCGAACGAGTGGGGAAGTCGTTCGAACAACAGAGTTTCTGTTGAAGTCATTCGAACGAGTCATGAGGTCGTTCGAACGAAAAAGGCTCTGTTTATTTGTTTCTAAATTCATTTTAAAAGGGGATATAATCCAAAGCGATGGATTATCTTGTGATGCGTACTTCGGAGATGACCTAATGGAAGGTCTATAAAAACACAGGGTGTGAGTTAAAAAACATTTGTATGAGAAACTTAAGATCTATAAGAGATGTAACCTATGTGGTAGACCTTGTAAAGAGTTGGTTTTTACAAGGAAGAAGGTGGAGGGTGTTGTTCTCTTGGCATTTTAAGGTGAGAGGGGAAGTACCTCTTGGTTGCAAAGAAGAGAAATCAAGGTAGAATGAAAAATGAAAAGGTTTTAAGAAGAAGGTATGCAACATGGTCTTTGTTGAGGTAATCTTCGATGTTGTTGATGGATCTCTTATATTTCTTTTATCTCTTGTAAATCTGTGTGAGGATTATTGCTAGATTAAGGATTTTTATGTTTGTTAGAATCCCTCGAGTGCTTGTAATTTAACTTGGATACATAATGAATTTCTAGCTTTGTGGGGGGAGTAACCTTATGGTGAACCTCCGATAAATATTATGTTTTGTGTGCATGTTAATTTCGTTTCTAGTATCTTGGTAGATTATTTGTATGCCATGAGGATAACGGATAAAACCAAATTACGCGAAGGTAATGTATTCGTACGTTACCCAACATAGTCGACCTTAGAATTACCAAGGTAGACCCTTATCTAGAATCCTACCACTAAAAGACAAAAGTGTACGGCACAATAGTCGACCACGAGTATGGTCGACCTTGAAGGTCATCACTAGAAGACAAAATACATAACTGTATAGTTAACCCCGACCTTGACCATATTAAGCTTGCCACGTGAGGTCATGCCAGCGGAGGACAACTATAAAGTAAAGTCAAATAGTGGAAAACAGCTAGACAAAATGATACTAAATAATTTACCCTTAAGACGTCATCTCCTTTACCCTATAAATAGAGGAGGTGAGGCACTAGAGAAGGGTGGACATTTATCTCGACCTTGTCTTAGCACTCTTCTTTCTCTTTACAATATTCGACAACATTGTAATCCCACAAATATATATCATACTACATTAAAATCCTCTACTAGGGTCGTGGAACTCCAGGTAATTGTTGTCTCTTATTATCTTGTTTAACCCCTAAATCCACCTTATTGTAACGTCGATTCCACTCACGTCTCAAACATAACATCTAAAGCAAACCACCGCCAAGCTCGTTCAAACGCCTCCTAGATCGTTTGAACGACTTTTACGCCAATTGGTCTCCACCCCTAGAAACATAACATCTCGTTCGAACGACATACAAGCTCGTTCAAACGAGATTGACTCCTGGTCCAAAATTCCAGTGAGTATAAAAGAGTTCGTTCGAATGACTTCGACAATCTTCAGATTTCTTCGACAATCCTTATTCGAGTTCACACCCAACAAAAATTTGACTTGAAAAATCAATAGTGCGTTTAGTTTATGAAAATTGATTTTTCCACGGTTTTGATGAAAATCATGGAAGACGAGATTTCATGAAAATCTAGTTTGCCATTTTCCACTAACCAAACACACCCGATCATGCTCTGGAGATCGGTATGGTTAAAGTATCATTATTGACAATGTGGGCGTCTACCTTTTGATTTAAACTATGATATTGGCATCCAATTAACCGGGCATTATGATTTTAGCTAATCCGTTTGCATATGATCAGGACTGTAACTAATTAAAGAAAACGAAGACTAATTTTAATAAGAGGATTTGTACTTATTATACAAAATATATAATTAAATGTTCCAGGTTTTACATATGTTAAGGCCTTAAGATCTCGTACGAGTGTATTAGACACAAGCAACCTTGTCTCCCAATTATCTAGAACTATTATGCCTTTGCCGTGAAGGATAATCTTATGAAGATTGATCATGAATCGAGAATAGTGCAAATCAACTTATGTGTCATTAGATCACAACCACTGTTTTCGAAGTAGACAACAAATTTAGGGCCAATGCTGCTCTCCTAAATTGTATGTTCACATAACAGATTGCTAGGGTGATAAAAAATTGTATCTTAGACCAAAATGCCAAAGAATATTCACTACGCCTAAGAGGTTAAAATTATGAAAATGGTGACCAACCTTCCCGAAAACAAACACTTGCAAACTAAAACATGGGAACCTACATTATTTTAAAACAAACACTTGCAAACCGAAAACACTAACATAGGCCAAATAGAGACTGCAAGTACGGTGACAGCCGATTACTTCCCCCGAAAGCACTGTCCTCGGGGACGTCGACGTGGAACTCATTATGAGAACCTACATTATTTTGAAGCAAACAGTTGCAAAGCAGTAACACTAACACACATTACACGCCAAACAAAAACTGCAAGTACAGTCACATGATCCGATTAGTTGCCTCGTGAACACCGTCCTCAAGGACCTCGACGATCATTATCAGCAATGATCGTTAGTTGAGTCTCCATGATGGCATTTTGAATGGCCGTGGCCCTTATGTTGATGACCGGGCGTTGGACTCCTTGTTCTCGAGAACATATTTTGAGAGCACCTGGGCCATGCTAGCCAATGAATCGATACTTATCAGAGATTCAACCTGATTTGCTTTCTCATCTTCGACCTCGTATGTGATGAGTTAATCTTGTTGTTAGAAGGTCGTGTCCAGTAGTTGTTTAATTTTAGTCCAGTGTGTGGCTAAAAATAGTGTAGCAGTTATTTATTTGTTTTTAGAATCCCAAAACGTGGGATGTAACTTTTGATTTTGCAGTTATGTTTTGTGTTATATAAGAAAAACCAGAAAATGATGCATTTTTTTACAGCATCGCAAAACACTTTGTCTCTTCAGTTTTTCTTTAATTGTTCTGTGTTAGTGGCCGATAACCGACATTTGGTATCAGAGCCCGTGTTGTCAAAGCAATGGCCAGTGATGTAGGAGATCAATCAAAGACACTTGAAGTGGTCAAACCGACGGCAAGAGGAGCCTCAATCCCGATCCATTATCCAACGTTAAGCGAAACGAACTACGGCATATGGGCTGTCAAGATGAAGATAATCTTGCGTTCTCTAGGAGTATGGTCAGTGATCGAAGGTGGAGACACAGACGACGACAAAGATCAAGGCGCCATGGTAGCCATTTCTCAAGCCGTGCCAGATGACGTGATGATGGCAATCGCGGATAAGCAGACGGCAAAGGAGGCTTGGGACGCACTCAGGGAGATGCGGGTTGGTGAAGATCGCGTCAAGAAGGCACGCGTACAGGTGCTGAAACGGCAACTGAACAAGTTACACATGGAGGATTCAGAGACAATAAACGGCTTTGCAATGAAGCTTACCACGCTGGTGGGTGAGATCCGCTCACTGGGCACGAAGCTCGACGACAGCGAAGTTGTTGAAAAACTGTTCAGTGCAGTTCCAGATAAATTTCTCCAAATTATCGGAACGATTGAGCAGTTTGGCGATAGTGAGAACATGTCGGTCTCAGAAGCAATCGGCCGCCTCAGAACCTTTGAAGAAGGGCTTAAAGGGCGACTGCACTCAAAGGGCAGTGGAGAACAGTTACTCTTTACCCAGGCCGAGTGGGAGGCAAGAATCCCAAAGGCAAAGAGAGATGAAGGTTCCAGCAGCAACAACAGAGGAGGACGTCACGGGAGAGGACGTGGTCGTGGGCGTGGTTATGGTGGAGGTCGGGGAAATGGTGAACGCAATAACGAAGACCGAAAACCACGTAACTTCGACAAATCCAGGGTTAAGTGTTTCAATTGTAATGAATATGGTCACTTTGCAAAAGAGTGTCCCAAACCAAACCGAAGAGAAAGAGCAAACCTTGTTACAACGCAAACCGAAGATGAACCGGCACTGTTGATGGCCGAAACTTGTGTTCTCAGCCACGCGATACAGAACGAGCAAGTGTTACTGCACGAAGACAAGGTGGTGCCAAAGATTAAAAGCACCCGAGAGAAGGCTTGGTATTTAGATACCGGCGCAAGTAACCACATGACCGGTTGTATCGAAAAATTTGCTGAAATTGACACGACCATTAAAGGGTCAGTCAAATTTGGGGATGGCTCGGCTGTAGAAATACAAGGAAGAGGTTCGGTTTTGTTTGAAGGCTTCACAGGTGAACATCGAATACTTACTAATGTCTACTACATCCCGATGTTGAAGAGCAACATAATAAGCCTTGGCCAGTTAGATGAGAACGGATGCAAGGTTGTGGTTGAAGGAGGTGTTATGACTATTTTGGACAGATCACAAAGGCTTCTAGCAAAAGTGAACAGGTCAAGCAACCGGTTATATGTGTTTAACATAGCACCAGCCCTACCAGAATGTTTTCTGGTAAGGAGCAAAGAAGAAGCATGGCGATGGCATGCAAGATACGGGCATGTGAACTTTCATGCCTTGAAGCTTCTAAGTCAGAAACAGATGGTGCACGGCTTGCCTATAATCGAGCATGAGGACCGCATCTGTGATGGTTGTTTGATTGGAAAACAACACCGAAATCCATTTCCAGCAGTGGCAAAATTCCGAGCAAAATCACCTCTTGAACTGTGGCATGGAGACTTGTGCGGGCCAATAACTCCTGCCACACACGGAGGCAAGCGCTATTTCCTACTGTTGGTTGACGATTGCACAAGATTCATGTGGCAGGTGCTGATCCGAAACAAAGATGAAGCATTTGAGGCATTTAAGAAGGTGAAAGCTGCAGCCGAAATGGAGAAAAACAGTAAGCTGAAAGCTTTGCGCACGGATCGTGGCGGCGAATTCACCTCAAATGAGTTCAAGACTTACTGTGAGCTGTTGGGAATTAAGCGTTATCTCACGGCGCCTTACTCTCCTCAGCAGAACGGAGTTGTTGAACGAAGAAATCAGACGGTGGTCGGCACGGCAAGGAGCTTGTTGAAAAGCATGGGAGTTCCAGGCGAATTTTGGGGAGAAGCGGTATCAACTGCCGTATATCTCTTAAATAGAGCACCAACAAAGAGCGTTGTCGGCAAAACTCCCTATGAAGCATACTATGACCGCAAGCCAAGTGTCGATCATCTTCGTATTTTCGGATGCCTTGCACATGTAAAAGTGGTGAAACCGCACCTTTCTAAGTTGGCTGATCGTAGCAAGCAAATGGTGTTCATTGGTTATGATATGAATACGAAAGGCTATCGGATGTTCGATCCAGCGTCAAGACGAGTTGTGGTGACACGAGATGCAGTGTTCGAGGAGGAGAAGAAGTGGGAATGGAGCAGAAACCCAGTGGCAGAGACACAACAGGTTGGAGACTCGTTTGCAGTTCATTATTTTTTTGTTCCGAGTTCATCCGACACGACAAGGCAAGGAGACGAGTTAGAGGAACGCGACTCTGATGCAGCAGATTTCTCAGACCCATTTCATTCCCTACCTAATGAGCAAGACCAGCACCTAACACCTGTGACAAGCACGAGATCCAGAGCCCCTGATTCAAGTACACCACACACTCCAGATGAAACTTTTGATGGTTCAGCCTCAACCGAAGTACAGCAGCCTACAACACCTGATGAGAGTTCACTAGAAGGACCACGGGGTACGCGTGACATCAAAAGCCTTTACTATAGAACCATCCCAATAGAACTGGAGTATTCGGGCTTGTGCTTACTAGGAGAAGAGGAGCCTTCGAATTTCGAAGAAGCAAAGGCAGATCCGATGTGGAGAAGAGCAATGGAGGAAGAGATTTCCTCTATTCGAAAGAATGAAACATGGAAGCTCGTTCCAGTACCCAACAGTCACAAACCTATAGGTCTAAAGTGGGTTTACAAACTAAAGAAGGATACTCAAGGCAGAATCGTGAAGCACAAGGCGAGACTAGTGGCAAAGGGGTACGTTCAGCGACAAGGCATAGACTTTGATGAAGTTTTCGCCCCTGTTGCTCGGCTAGAGACGGTACGTTTGCTGATTTCTATTGCAGCACATGAAGGATGGGAGGTGCATCATATGGATGTAAAGTCAGCCTTCCTCAACGGGAATTTGGAAGAAGAAGTGTACGTTATGCAACCGCCGGGTTTTGAAGTAAAAGGAGAAGAGCACAAGGTATTAAAACTGCACAAGGCACTGTACGGCTTGCGACAAGCACCTAGAGCTTGGAATTCAAAACTGGACAAATCATTGAAAACACTCGGTTTTGAGAGGTGTTCATTAGAGCATGCCGTGTACAAGAGAAGCCAAGGAAAAGGGAATCTGATAGTTGGAGTTTACGTGGATGATCTAATCATCACTGGAGAGTGTATCCAAGATATAAACATGTTCAAATCTCAGATGAAGAAGATGTTTAGTATGAGCGACCTTGGGTTACTCAGCTACTATTTGGGAATTGAAGTTTGTCAGAGTTCTAAGAAGATCACACTCAACCAGTCCGCATATGCAACAAAGGTGTTAGACAAATGCGGCATGAAAGATTGCAACCCTTCACAAATCCCGATGGAACCTCGTTTGAAACTGAGCAAGGAAAGCACAAGTCCACCTGTAGACACAACTCTGTACCGAAGCATTGTTGGCAGTTTAAGATATCTACTGCACACGCGCCCAGATTTGGCATTCTCTGTCGGCATGGTGAGTAGATACATGGAGAAGCCCACAACAGAGCACATGGCCGCAGTGAAGCACATATTGCGGTACGTGAAAGGAACCTTAAATCTTGGTTGCGTTTATGAGAAAAAGAAGGAAGCTTGGAGCTGTTGGGTTACTCTGATAGTGATCTGGCCGGTGATACTGATGACCGGAAGAGCACTACAGGGGTAATATTCTTCCTTGGGTCAAACCCGGTTAGTTGGTGTTCACAAAAACAAAAGGTGGTTGCGTTATCTTCCTGTGAAGCAGAGTATATCGCTGCCTGTGCAGCAGCGTGTCAAGGAGTGTGGCTGGGACGATTGTTGGCAGATTTGTTAAAGACCGAGGTTAAGAAAGTGGTTCTGAAGATTGATAATCAGTCCGCAATTGCATTGAGCAAGAATTCAGTTCATCATGAGAGGAGCAAACACATCGATACCCGATTCCACTACATTAGAGATTGTGTTGAATCAGGAATGATTGAAACCCAACATGTTTGCACACAAGATCAGCGTGCTGATATTCTGACAAAGTCGCTAGCAAGGATGAAGTTCATGGAGATGAGAGAAAGGATTGGTGTGCGGATCATCAGTAAAGAACAACAAGCTTAAGGAGGAGATTGATGAGTTAATCTTGTTGTTAGAAGGTCGTGTCCAGTAGTTGTTTAATTTTAGTCCAGTGTGTGGCTAAAAATAGTGTAGCAGTTATTTATTTGTTTTTAGAATCCCAAAACGTGGGATGTAACTTTTGATTTTGCAGTTATGTTTTGTGTTATATAAGAAAAACCAGAAAATGATGCATTTTTTTTTACAGCATCGCAAAACACTTTGTCTCTTCAGTTTTTCTTTAATTGTTCTGTGTTAGTGGCCGATAACCGACAGTATGTAGTGGTTGATTTAATGATGCACGAATCACCATCTTTCACAATGATGTGAAAACTATCCATGTAGAAGCTACATCCTAGCTCAAGATATCCACCCTCAATCTGTCAAACCTCCTTAAGACGTTTATGATGGCCAATCGTCACAAACTTCTCCTTGTAACTAAGCGGTATTGATCCTGATATGCACATGCACGTACAATTTTATTGTCTAGGAGAGTTAAATCGACGTAAGATAATATAGTTAAGCTAATAAAACATTCGATTTACCTTTGGGAAATGTAAGATGGAGAATGGTACCAACAGCTCCATCGCCATCCTTAACTATGCTTTCAAATTCGTCAGGGAGTAACTTGAGTATGAGCTCGGGGAGTGTAGGTGAGCTGTAAATGACCCAAACATCGTCTGCAGGTGCAGCGACCTCCAACTCGTTTACTAGCTCCTTCCTCATTTTGTACCCCTTAATTGATATGGTCTCTCTCTTTTCTTTTCTTTTGCTTCTCTAGTATTGTTGCTAGAGTATTGAGCTATATAAATAGAAAATCTTAACCCGGGTCAACAAGATGCGGCATTCTCATACAACTAGACAACGTCGTTTTTTCTCCGATTCTGGCGGTATAGTTAAGGATCATTCCTTACTTGAGTCGGTATAGTTACGTATCACATTGGGACCATCTACCTCGTAGTTCACGTTAGAAGTATTAATGGTATAGTTAAGTATCAATGTATCATTACGTATTAATGTATTATTTTAAGAACTCGTGGTTCTTGTTAGAAGTATTAATGGTACACTTTAGGGGGATTTAGAGACTCAAAAACGGGATACTCAACTCACTCAAACTGAATCACACATCTCTAGGAATGAGTGGTTCTCATAATAATAGAGGAGGTGGAAAATAAAAAACAAATAATATTAGGTGGAAATGAGTTGGCATACACTCTATTTCTACACTGGGCAGATATTTTTCTCTCTTTTCTCGAGTTTCAAATTTCAAACTAGATCTGACTCTCTCTTTCTATCTCTTTCTTCTCACCAAAAGACTTTTTCTCTCTCTCTGTATGTATATATATATATATAATAGTGAAGAACATTAGCAAAAATTGAGAAATTGAAGAGTTTATCTCTCTCTCTCTTACTGTCTCAGTCGAGACAGGCAAATTTTTTCTTAGTCCTGTTTGATTTCACTCAAGAAGCAGCAATTTTCAGTTTAAATATACGGGTTGGCTTTGTGGCTAATTTTACCCTTAATCAAGTCATATATGCCCCTCTATTTTTTATATATCTCTCTCATCGAAGACCGGTTGTTGGTTATGAACTCTCTTGAATTTTAGTGGTGAAATCAGATTTGAAGATGGGGTATTTTCGAACTATCGTCTTCTTCGATCAGTCTTTCAAACTACCACAAAAGAACAATGTCGGGTTCGACAATTATTGTCGGGTTCGATAACATGAGGTTCTTTATTTCTCTGGCAACAAGTCATCAACAACAAACAAGCATACAAAAATGCATGATAAAATCATATAAACAACTCCAAAACATAAAAAATAGACATGGGAGTTTCCTAATATCGATGATTCCAAACCCCATTAAACAAAACTTGTACCTATCTGTGATAGTTGCTGACAATTTACTCATCCATATATTGTCGATTTCGACAATACTTATGATCGACAATTTATCCATTCATATATTGTCGATTTCGACAATAATGTAAATCGAACCATATATAATAATAGCCCACTAAGGGCACATGCGTCATTGACTGAATCTTCTAAGTAATTTCTTAGACAAACAAGGGCATATGATGTAAATCAAACCATATATAATAATAGCTCACTAAAGCACATGGGGGTCATAGACTGAATCTTCTAAGTAATTTCTTAGACAAACAATGGCACATGCGTCATCGACTTAATCTTCTAAGTAATTTCTTATCCAAACAAGGGCACATGCGTCATTGACTGTGGGCTAACTATCTTTAACAATTATTGTCGAGAGTTGCTATATATGCCAACTTTATTGTCAAAATCATTAATAATTATTGTCGAGAGTTGCTATATATCCCAACCTTATTGTCGAAATCGACAATATATGACAATCTGAAGATGAATTTTACTGTGAAAACTTGTAATGTCGACAATTCCATAATCGATGTATCAACGAAATTACAATCTGGGGAGGCAACATGAACAAACAGTTGGGAAGTTATGATGCCAGAAATTGTAAAATTGAGAAAACGAACTTGTAGAGTGGCGTACTTCGATGTTATTGAGTTTAGAGAGGTAAACATTATTTTATAAAATTCGTTCTAGAGAGAAGATGATATATCAACATCTATAAATTCATAGAAATAGGTTACAAAGCAATATCATTTTACATCGACATTAAAACTACATGTTAAAACCACAGTGATGCGCAATCTATATAAAAGAACTCTAAACCACTAATGCTCCACCAAACTCTAATTGCAATGAGCAACAACACTCTACACGCTCCACAACCAAGCAAGGGAGAGAGAGAGAGAGGAGAGAGAAAAACAAATCCAAATAGCAGCGATCCTCGATTAAACCTTAAAAGAGAGATTTGTCACGAAACGAAGGCAAACTGAAAATTTCTGCCATTGTTCTTCACTTAGGTAGAGAGAGAAAAAAGAGAGAAAATAATGAGGTCTGAGTAACAGAGAAAGAAGATTTTTTTTCAAAATTAAAACTGCAGAGATGAGAAAGAAAGAGAGAGATCCCACTTGAAGAGAGAGTACGTGTGTCTCTGCCAACTCATTTCCACATGGGTTTTCTTTTCCACCTCCTCTATTATGAGGACCACTCGTCTCTAGAGATGTGTGGTTCAGTTTGAGTGAGAGTTGAGTGTCTCATTTTTTAGTGTCCCTAATTTAGTATAGTTAAGTATCATTACTTGCATCAGTATATTTAAGTATCAATGTATCATTACAAACACCGCGGCTATCTACTTATAATAGATTAGCATCTATCCAAACAATACTAATTTAACCAATCCATTTGCATATTAATATAATATGTCTTGTATCAATAAAATGTATCAACCACTAATTTACATTAAGAGGATCTTTAGTTATTGATTATTATGTAAATCAATTATTAAGTTATGTTTAGCAGCCTCTTCGATCTAATCGACCTTAGACTTACCCAGGTCGACCCATATCTAAAAGCCTACCACTATAAGACAAAAGAGTATGGCACAATGGTTGACCACGAGTATGGTCGACCTTGAAGGTCATCGCTAGAAGATAAAAGACAAAACTGCAATAATCCAGTAGCCTCCTCGATCTGGTCGACCTTAGACTTACCAAGGTCAACCCTTATCTAGAAATTTACCACTAAAAGACAAAATAGTACTGCATAATGGTCGACCACGAGTATGGTAATCCCACAAATTTATATCATACTACATTAAAATCCTCTACTAAGGTCGTGGAACTCCACGTAATTGTTGTCTCTTATTATTTTGTTTAACCCCTAAATCCACCTTATTGTAAAGTCGATTCCACTCAACCCGGAATCACGGAATCACGCCCTTACACTCTCGTGCTTATATAGCACGATGATTTAAGATATTAATCTCGATTTTATTTTAAGGCCTCTTGTTTAACGTTAGAAGTATAATAGTCATAACTTTTAGAACCCCGAATTATTAAAACCTCGTGGTTCGCATTAGAAATATTAATGGTCATAACTCGTTGGTCCCCGTATTATTGAAAATTATTACTATCCCGTGTGATTTTAACTACTTTAAAACCTCGAAATTCGTGTTAGAAGTATTAATAGTCACAACTCCTTGGGTCCCGAATTATTGAAAATTATTACTATCCCATGTGATTTTAAGAAATACTTTAAAATCTCGTGGTTCAAGTTAGATAGAGCAGCAGCAGCAGTTAGGTTAATCTTGACGTGGCAAGGTGGATTGAGAAATCTGCCCTCTAAATCACAAATCCACCCTATAGCAGCTAGGTGGAGGACCTGACGTGGCTCTCCCAAACCCACCTTGGGGGTAGTCTCTCCACCCTCTGGGTAGATTTTTGGTGGATTGATCCCGCGCAGTACTGAACTGCGCGTAGAGTATAATCCAATAGAACGATAACACTTGTCAAGCTTTAAGTGGCTCTCTAGCCCCGCAGTTCAGAACTGCGCGAAAAACGCTCCAGTTGGAGACACGTGAATAGTTGGGATTCAAACTTGACTAACGGCTAGTTCCTACATGAAATTTCCAATCCTTCCCCTCTCCACACTTTAGTTTTGTTTTTTGGTGATCAGAATGCCTATAGTTTTGGGCATATTTGTTCAACAAGAACCTCAACGGCTATATTTTTGGGCAAATTTATTTGGTAAGCATCTCAACGACTAGTTTGTTGGCCAAACTTGTTTGACAAGAAGCTCAACGGCTAGTTTTTTGACCAAACTTGTTTGACAAGAAACTCAACGGCTAATTTTGCTGCCAAACTTATTTAACAAGAAGCTCAATGGCTAGTTTTGTTACCAAGCTTGTTTGACAAGAAGCTCAACGGTTAGTTTTGTTTATCTATAAAAATCGTTCATCTTGTACACTTTATTATCTTACTCTTCTACACTCAACTTTATTCTCTTAAAAACCATTGATCTTCTAAACTCTACTCAATTATCTTGTTATCAATTTTGCCCAATCATGGCTGACCTAATTTTGGAGGACCTAATCATGTTTGACCCATCACTCTCATCCTTGTCATCATCGTCTTCATCATCGTTTGGAAGTGAAGAGCTCTTCCGACGTAAAATTATGATAATGCATGAGTATAGCAAGGATCTCATGGAGATGGGTGAAGCGGAAGAAAAAGAGTAAGATGCGACATCATCATGAAGGTAAGGGGTAATTAAATGGGAAGGATTGACAAGCTAAAAGGTCGTGATCATAAATTGGGTGAGTTTAACCTTAATCGGGATTATTTTGGTGCCAACCCAGTCTACGCCGGTATTCCATTTCGTCGTCGATTCCGTATGAGCGAATGTGTGTATCAACGTATTCATGATCATGTTATTTCTACGAACCCATATTTTATTCAAAGAAAAAATCCCGTTAAGACAATGGGCTTATCCTCGTACCAAAAGATAATGTGTGTACTCCGTATGTTATGTTACAGTACGAGCGCAGACGCCCAAGACGAATCCGTTCGGATTGAGGACTCTACGGGTAATTTGAGTTTGAAAGAATTTTGCAAAACAATTATAACACTATTCAAAGCGCAATACCTTAGATCTCCCGATAAAAATGATACATTACACTGGCTAGAAGTGAATGGATCACGAGGCTTCCCGAGGATGTTAGGTAGTTTAGATTGTATGTAATGGAAATGGAAGAATTGTCCTACCGGGTGGGCAGGACAACATACCAAGTATAAGAAAATCACGACGGTGATTTTAGAAGCGGTTATGCAGTAGTATATTTCCCAGATTCGACAAGGGTAAGCCAGCATAGCATAGTTGAAGATAGCCCAGCATTCGAGAAGATACCTTAAGTCATTGACCTACTAAAAGTAGTCATTGTGTCTGGTCAAGAAAGAGCCGTTAGAGATCCGCGAAATTCGCTCACTACCCCCAAAATAGGAAACTGTTTTCTTTTTGTAAATTGTATGTATCTACTATAAATACTGGCAGAGAATAGATTATTCAGATCCGCAACTTGACTATTTACTCTTCCTTACTTTATTGTCACTTCATAACTTGTAATAATTAACAACCTATTAGATTTTACATTTAAATTCTCTTCGAGGTCGTGATTTTTCTCAGCATTTACTGAGTTTCCATGTAAAATATTATTCGTTATAGCTTATTACTGCACCATCCTAATAAAAAGTATTGACGAAGATTATCCTTCTGAAAAACACGTCATTACAATTGGCACCGTCTATGGAAAAAACCACACTTTTTCATACCACCTCTGATCTAAACACAATCCGATGACAAACATGAATCTCCGAAGCCATTCTAGTATGTTGAGGAATCACAAAATCAACCCGATACTAGAAACCATCGATCTGTACGGTATAGTGATCGAATTACAAAGATAAATGGAAACTGACCGAGTCCAAATGTTGGAAGATCAACGCATTTACGTTCATGCTCTTCAAGTAGAAAAAGATGAAATAAGGAAAGTCCTGGACCAACAAAGTCGGACACATCATAAAGAGAAGGAGAAATTATGGAGAACTCAAGATCGACTCACTGGTCGTCAAACGTCACCTCCACAAGCCCGAAGTGATCATCGATCCAGAGCGACCTAAATAGATGATCAGCCAAGAGAAGCAAGAATACGAACTTCTCGATCCAGATCTAGAAATCCAGATAGGGCTTCTCGACATTTTGGAGTTACATCCTCAGCATCGATAACTCAAGGAAGTCGACGCACGCGCTATCAAACTCCTCACCGCCATAAATAAGACCAATCAGGGACCGATTGGGACCCGAAGGAACGGGAGATTTTGATCCACAAATTACAGCCGTACCAATTCCTCCTCCATATTTCATCACCTTGGACGACCTAAACAATAGGATCCAAGCCATAAACTTTGATAATCCTGGCCGAAGGTCTGCCCTTAACAGAATGAGACAAATCTCATTTCTCTACATCTCAAAATTATGCCCATTCCAGACAATTTCCACATGCCAAAATTTATTCAGTATGCAAGCCTCACTGACCCGCTCAACCCGCCCACCCACGTCCAACACTTTAAAGCCGCTCACCCACGTGAATGTCATGCCAGCTGTAGACAACTATAAAGTAAAGTCAAATAGTGGAAAACTGTTAGACAAATAATTTTACCCTTTAGGACATCATCTCCCTATACCCTATAAATAGAGGAGGTGAGGCACTAGAGAGAGGGATGGACATCTATCTCGACCTTGTCTTAGCACTCTCTCTCTCTACAATATTCGACAACATTGTAATCCCACAAATATATACCATACTACATTAAAATTCTCTACTAGAGTCGTTGAACTTCAGGTAATTGTTGTCTCTTATTATCTTGTTTAACCCCTAAATCCACCTTATTGTAAGGTCGATTCCACTCAACCTAGAATCACGCCCTTACACTTTCGTGCTTATATAGAATGATGATTTATGATATTAATCTCGATTTATTTAAGGCCTCGTGGTTCTCGCCCGAATTATTGAAAATTATTACTATCCCATGTGATTTTAACTACTTTAAAACCTCATGGTTCGCAATAGAAGTATTAATAGTCATAACTCCTTGAGTATCATTACTTGCGTCGGTACTATATAGTTAAGTATCATTACTTGCGTCGGCATAGTTAAGTATCAATGTATGATTAAGTATCATTACTTGCGTCGGTATATTTAAGTATCAATGTATAGTTAAGTATCATTACTTGTGTCGGTACCATTAATACTTCTAAAGTGAGCCAATAGGTTTTAAAGTAGTTCTTAAAATCACATGGGATAATAATAATTTTCAAAACCTCGTGGGGACTCAAGGACTTATGACTATGAATACTTCTAACGCGAACCACGTGGTTTTAAAGTAGTTAAAATCACCGGGGATTGTAATAATTTTCAATAATTCGGGGTCCCAAAAGTTATGACTATTATACATCTGACGAGAACCACGAGGTTTTAAAATAAAGTCGAGATTAATATCTTAAATCATCATGCTGTATAAGCACGAGAGTGTAAGGGCGTGATTCCGGGTTGAGTGGAATCAACCTTACAATAAGGTTGATTTAGGGGTTAAACAATATAATAAGAAACAACAATTACATGGAGTTCGACGACATTAGTTGATAATTTTAATGCGGTATGATATATATTTGTGGGATTAATGTAATGGCTTATTTTGTATCTCGAACTCAAACTTCATCTTCGACCATCATACGACTAGTTGACCTCGTCAGCATGCAAATGACACATTTATGACCTCCACATCAAACAGTTCGAGTCAGCCAACACTCCGTCATCAATGAAGCCGTTACAAGGCAGCAAGGGCCAACAACAGAGTTTTATTCATCATTTTTGACCTCCACATCAAACAGTTCGAGTCAGCCAACACTCCGTCATCAATGAAGCCGTTACAAGGCAGCAAGGGCCAAGAATAGACTGTTACACAATCAGTTTCAAAAATTAGCAAATATATATTGTAACGTACATCATTAAGAATAATAATGATCGTCAAACGGTTATATTATAAAACCTATAAATAGGACCAAAGAATTTGAGATGATGGACAAAAGATTTCTCGCTTAAACTCTATACGCAACTACTCATAACATCATTTTGTAATAGCTAGCAATATTCAGTAAAATCTCTATTTCTAAAATTTTCAAGAGAGGTCGTGGTTTTTAACCTATTCAGAGTTTTCCACGCTAAAACTGTGTTAGCAATTACTTATCAGAACGTTCTGATTATCTTTGGTGTAAAAAGTAAGTTCGAATCACGAAATTAGGCTATTACACATAACATGGCCAGGGTAGAGTCTGAGGTCACCCATATTCTCTAATATCCCATACTAGTTGCTTTCTCCATTGTTTCGATCATTGTAGTGGACCCAACATTGAAAGCTGTAGACATCTCTAAATTTATCACCATAACCCCTATAATATTAGATGTTGGGTCTCTAAATATGGCACCTCTACCATTGACACACGGTTAGACCCTTTCTTACCGAAAAATATATCCTTGGAGTTTTGAGCTTGTCGGAGCAGCAATAGGATCGTCAAGGTGAGGAAGCTAAAGGCATGGTTCATTGACAACTCCAACTATGTGGAGTCTGATTGGGCAGCAAGCCCTCCTATTAGTTTCAAGTTTCCAACCACATAAATGATAGGGAATTAGGATCAAATGAGCAAAACCAGATATTTGGGAAGTGTCGATGCTTACTCATCGAATTGGAAAATTTTAGGCATTTTATTTTGTTCGGGGGCTTAGAGGCTTTTGCCAGGGAGTATGAGATTGATCATTATTCTAGATGTGGCATGTTAGCCCAGTTGTTTGAGATAGATAGCTTAAAAACCTACTTAGGGGAGTAGGGTTCGATTCTCACCTCCGTGTGGGCTTCGAGGTTGGTATGATCCCGTCAGCTTTGTGTTGGCTTGCCAGGTTCGTGTGGTTTGCAGGCTATTGCACGAGCCCTAGAGAATCTAGTCGGGATTGACGGTCTAGCCTGTGGCCTGAATACATCTAATTACAAAAAATAAAAAAGAGTGACGAGTGCATCTAGTTATAATAATAGACTAACAAAACCTAGTTTGCTTAGAGCATGGGCAGCAGGATAGCTATCCAAATTCTCTTATTTTTGGTTTTCCTGAGTCACTATCGCTCAAATTTCCCAAATTTCAAAAAATTCAGTAGCTATTTGTGGCGACCTGTTTTCGTCAGAGGTGTCAGTGGCCCACATTAACAAATTAAAAAAAAAAATCTTAAATTTTTTTTTTTTTTTTAAATATATTTCATGCGCCAATTGAATTGGCGTTTTTTTTTTTTTTTTTTTTTTTATTAAAAAATATTTAAAAATATTTTTATATTAAAAAAAAAAAACTGACACTTATCCCCACCCTAGAAAAGGAAAAAAATTTAGCTCTAGCTACATGTCATATTTTCCCTGAATTTATGTCTAGGTGGCTCGCTAACTTAGCGAGGCTGCTGCCCATGCTCTTACAAATTTGCATAAACTTTAGCTCTGAGTCTCTGACACAGAATGAGTCCGATTTTGCTGACCACCCAACTACATTGGTCCTCGTGACCAACGCATATCATTCTATCTATGAATTCATTGTGAGCTCAGTTTTATAAACTTTTTCTTTTCATACAAACATCAAAGCATCTAGTACGAATGAATATGCTTGCCAGCACTGTGGTGGAACACCAAACATGACTTACCGACACACTTACTGGTTAACGGTCTACTTATTTGCTACTCGAATGTCCAGCACATGACCCTTCCGGAGCTTCGTCGAAACAGATAACTGCACGGTTGCGTGGAAATTACGTGCTCATCGCTTTCGTATTAAGATATGATAATAGCAAGTTAGTGCCCAAGCCTACAACTAGTTTAAACTTCTTTTTAGCAGACATGGTTGAAAGTGTGACTACATTGCCATCCGCTTGGATCAAATACAAAAGTAGTGCTGATCAAAATGAAGTTCTTTCGGATGGTTTGAACCGAGGGCATGGTTTTGCCAAGGTTACTACAATAATGCTTATAATATTACAATTTTCCATCGGTGTCTTTATTGTGGACGTTATTAAAGGTCCTTAGGGTACGACCCTTACGCTTCAAAAAAAAGGAAACCATGGCCATATGTTTGTACATCATCATTGTGTTACTTGTGTACGCTTTTAAGTCAATATTAACAACTTTCTGGAACACCAAAAATGAAACTTTCTAGAAGAAAAACAGACCCACGAAATATTAACAACTTCTATATCCTAAAACTCTAATTACTAAAACACGAAATGACAAAATTCCATCCAAAAGCTGTAGGAATCATAGGTAAGTTTTGGTTTTCGTAATTGGGGTTTTAATGATTTCTTTTGGGAAATCTTCTTTTGTTGTATTAATCAGGAGTTTTAATGTTTTAGGGTTTAATCAGCGAGGGTCTTGTTGTGATCGACGATGATGAGAGATGATGACAGTTAGGGTATTGGGAAATCTCAGGGGTAGCTAATCCCAATTCCACGCCTCTGAACGATAAACGGAAACGCCATAAAGATTAGAAATCGAAAACACTGTAATTTTCCTTGAGGAGGGAAGTGAAAAATCCTTACGGATAAAAAATCACTCCCGCGAACAATCCATTATAATCAAATAGGTTACAAGAATGATCTCTCAAGCTTTCTCAAAGCTTTCTAATGGAGTCTCTTCAAACCCTAACTCTTAAGGTTACACTCACATCGCGAGATAGAGAACTAATTACAAGTAGTACAGATCTCGAGGCGAACTCTTACGTATCAGAACGACTCAGCCCTTCCTATGTTAGGTCACATTACAAGGGTACTCTCCGGATATCCTGGAGTTGGTGCTGACGCCGAAAATGTCTGGTATGGCAGCATGCTCTGAAACTGCTGTAGTTGTAAGGTCCAACAACTCCGTCGTCTTGTCCAGTGAGCTAGCTATCTGTCTTGTCATACTTCGACGAACTTTGAATCCTTCTTCAGCAGTTCGCACAGAACCAGTTCGAGTCTTCATGAAACTTTACTAGCTCGAGTCTTCAGTTAACATAACCAGCTCGAATCTTCAGGTAACTTAATCAGTTCGAATTCCAGGTACCAAAACCAGTTCGAATCTGAACATTAAAAATCTCATTTTCAATCTGTTCACTCCGACTTTGATCTTTGCCCGTTCCACGAGCTCCAATGAGCTTCGAGAAGCATAGCGAATTTCGAGCTCGTTCCTTGAGCTCCACAGAACTTCGACCAACATAGCTCGAGTTCACACCTCAACAAGTTCATCCTTAACATGCTCGTCCCACGAGCTCCGACAAACTTTCTCGACCACGATTCGAGTTCATACATAACACAGGGTAGTACAGATGATGACTTCGAGGGGTTTGAAAATTTTAAGGTTATTTTGCCGAGTGAAAAGTAACATAGGTTGATGGGTCTTGAACCCAAAACTACTCTATTACAATAATTAGCAAGAACCGCTTAGCTACAATCTCTTTATCAATAACGAGTCCTTTTATGATCTAATTTATAGGGTTCAAATCTAACAAATCTTTACTAAATAACCTCTCTTTTTTTCTGGCAAAACGCTACCACAATGGAGGGCTCCTGACACTGTAACACCCCTGGCTCCGCCACTGATGACAATGCAGAGAACTCGACAAAGAGGATATGACTAGCTCTGTACATAGAAAATTTCTAACACTAATTTGCCAGCACTTTGGTGGAACCAAACATAACCATTTCCTAGAAAATTTCTAACACTAATTGCCATCACTGTGGTGGAACCAAACATAACCATTTCCAATTCACTACTCATGCCTCTCTCTGTCTCTCTACATCTTTATTTATCTCTAAGAGATCATTATGTTTAGTTTCCTCCCATATCTAATTATTTTATTCGAATTCATCTAATAATACAAAACATACAGGCATATGTGAAAGTTGCAAATGGTTATGTAAGTATTGAGATATGTTTTCTTATATAACCTCTCCAAACATGATTTTGCAACTGATTTTAAGATTCTAGTCTTGTTCGTGAACTTCTTCCAAACATGATTTTGCTCTAAACATCATTTTATATCACAAAGCAAAAGAAATCCAAACTTCTACACCTTTTTTCTTTTTCCAACCCGTGCTTGCTTAAATTTAATATGAGCTCAATAGAGGCCTAAGCCACTGCGAATGAAAAATACAACCACTAAGATATCAAGGCCAAAAGCACCACACTATATGAATAGATGCATGCTAGGGAACTGCGAGTACAATGACGAATTTCCCTTTGGTGTATAGTTGTGTCATTACAGTCTTCAAAAATATACAAGTTAAAAATCGACGCCTATAGAAACCAAATTTGGTTTTGCATTGTACTGAATGAAAAGGGTAACTTATATATCGAAGAGGGCCTTCTTTGAGGGGGAAATTGAAGTGAATTAGCTTTTAAGGCCTTCCCTCCTAAGCACTAACATGCTAACTTTGTTTTGTTGTAATGTGTCACAAGGATTTTACAAGTAGGTAACTATATGCTTACAGATATAGGTTGATTTGAGCATGACGATTAACATGTATGGGCAGAAGACTACTGTAGGATTCATTGTTACGTCTGTTAATCCCTTAAAGCCCAAATACAACGTGAATTGATTTTGAAAATTAAAATTCAGAAAGCAACTATTTCCTTCCAAAGTTGTTTTCAGTGATTGATAACCTGCTTCATTTTTCTTTATTTTCCACAACTATGCTAATGTATTCCAGAATTAAGGTATTCTTTTTGATTCTACAATACTTTTGTTTCTTTCTTACAGTTTCGCCTGCTGTCTTTTATCTGGACGGTATCGAAATAAGGGTATAAATTGCCACCATACATAACAAACCTTTCATCTCGCTTAACACAAGCTAAATATCCTATGGCTAGCTTATCATTTCTAATTATTAAGAACTTCGATTTTTATTTCGTGTTTTAAGCAGTCCAGTGTTTAGCAATTGGGTAGAACTTCCCGGAGATATCCTAGACACTATTTTAAACAAGATATTCTTCCTTAATGATCAAACTAGTGCCAGTTCTGTCTGCGTGTCTTGGAGGTTTGTTTGGAAAAAATAGATTGCTCGACTATCTAAGCAGCTACACTCACTTGTGATCATTGCCCAATGTGATATTCAGAACAAATCCTATTTATGTTTCTACAACACTCTGGAGAGTAGGCATTACAACTTCTGTATTCCAGTACGTAACAAGTACTTATCATGTTCGAAAGGAAGATGGTTGCTTATAATAAATGAGAAGAAATTCTCGATTTACCTACTTAATCCATTCCTATTAGTCAATAACAAGATCTTCCTGCCATTCCTACCCTTGTTTGAGGATCCTTACAGTTTGTGGCAGTGGAATCCTTACTTGTTGCATAAGTTGCCTTGTCCGCTGACCCAAGTTCCAATCACGACTATGTAGCTCTCGTAATCTTTGCTTCCACTAAAACTTTCACCTTCTTCAAGTCTGGTGACAGAAATTGGAATGTACCAAATCCTTATGAGTGTGCACCTATTGATGATGTTTTCTATTACAGAAATCAATTCTACGGTTTAATGGGTCAGCAACTTTGGGTTTTTGACACCATAGGCCCTCCGCAACCTGTTGTTACTGACATACAGTTTCCATTAATTGACCTCGTGAGATTAAGGGCTCAGCTTGGAAGAAACAGGTGCCTAGTCGAAATATCGGGAGAACTGTTGCTGGTTGATAAGTTGGCCTTCACAAAAACTATGGAGGTGTGTAAATTCATTATTCACAAGTTTGATCTGAACACATCAACATGGATGCGCTTGACGACTATAGGAAACAACATTTTGATTCTGCACAGCAATTTTTCGTCATCTTTAGCTTCAAATGCACTTTTAAAAGTCAGGCCGCAGCGTCAAGGCTGGTTGAAGATTTTGGAAACGCATTACCTTGTAGACTGCAACGGTCTCGTGCCGAACTGCATCCACTTCAATTTTGAGCATGAAACCTGTGATGGATTGCGTGACATTGGATGGCAGTCCACAAAAGAGGATATGACTACCAGTTTACATAGAATATTTCCTAGTTAGAAGATATGTAGGGTTTTCAAATAATTTGTGAAAATATTTAGTACAGTAGTTGTTTTATTTTTTTGAATATTTATGTTTATATCCGTTTTATACAACATTCTCTCTATTTAAGTCATTGTGTGCTCGATTCTGTATTAACTTAAAACTCTCAAATGCTAATATTAGTGACTGCAGTACATGTTATGTATTCAATTCATCTGTATGGTCACAAGTTAGGTCTTGATCTCCAAGAACCACTTTGTACACAAGGAAAACGGTAACTTATAATCGAAGAAGGAAATGTACACAAGAAAACAGTAACTTATTGATCGAGGAGGGCCTTCTTAGAGGGGAAATTGAAGTGAATTAGCTTTAAGACGTTCCCTCCTATGCACAAAGATGCTCACTTTTTTCTCCTATGATATCACAAGGATTTTATAAGTAGGTAAGTATATGTGACGGGTTATGTGGTCGTTTACACATACCACGTACCATCCCGAAACCTCGACATTGTTGAATTTTGAGGGGTGGATCCTGAGGAGTTGCACTAGAAGGGGTGCCAAAAATGTCATAAAAAGTTGGGGTGTATGCGAATGGAGACGAATAATCTTCACACACATTGACTAAGGGTCAATGTTTACATTTTGATCCATTTAACTAAGATATTATAGTTATTACTCCTTAGAAACTAACCTTAACTCAAACTTTGTAAGATGGTGTATATATGGCATTGAGTTTTAGGGGCTTCTGGTGATTGTAGTACTGTTCAGAAAATAAATGAAACGATTCTGTAACTATTTTAGGCTCTTCTAGCTGTAATAAATAGCCATAACTGTCTCTCATTTTTATTTTTATTTTTTCTCTCTTATATGTTAGAGAGCTTTATTAAGAGATGGCCATAGAAATCACAGATTCATAATGTCTTATTTCTTTAAATTTTAGTTTTTCTTCTGTTTATGGAACAATCTTAGAAAAATGTAAAAACCAATGAGAGCTAGTTGTTGGTGAAGGTGATTATCTTACAGTGAAATCACCTTGATACAGTAAGTAACCGAGACGTACAATTTACTACATATGTGAAATTATGAAATTCACGATTATACTACCAATCAATAACTTTGTATGTTGTTGCCCTTCCCCTATAGGCTAACCGTAGAACTACATTTCCCACTGTGGCAAAACACCTAGTGAGGGTGCATTCATCCTTGAAAACTTCAAAGAATAAGTCCTAGCTTCTGCCCCCAAACGAATTTTAAGAGATGCTCCCTAATCTAAGAGACCATTTTGTTAGTTTTACTCCCATATCTAGTTTTGATTCGAAATCGCATAATACAAAACATACGGGCATATAGTTTATTTATATTGGAACTGGTTGTGTGAGTATTAGATATTACGATATGTTTTTGTATATAATCTACCTCATAAAGAGGAATGTCATACAATATGTTTGTGTCATAGATATTGTATTTTTCCAAATGAAATATTTGCCCACATCTGGCCAATTGTTTTTGAATGGATCATCACTTAAGTTAACCTATTGTAAGATTCTAGTCTTGTTGGTGAACGTCTTCCACACATGATTTTTGTTCTAAACCCCATTTTATATCACAAATCAAAATGATTTTGTCATGAACTCCAGAGACATTGGGGTCATCGAAGGAAATCTAAATGTTACACCTTATGTTTTCCAACCTGTGCTAGCTTAAATTTAATATGAGCTCAACAGAGGCATAAGCCCTGCGAATGAAAATACAACTACTAAGATCATGGCCAAAAGTACCACAACGAATTTTTGACACCCCATAGCGAATCCCAGCTACACGAATTGATGGGCCGTGGGTTGGATTTGACCCTATGTGATCCGTTAAGTATGTATAATGTATCATTGTTTGGTTTGTAAGTATGTATTGTCGATTATTTGTATATGTTAAATGTCTAGTGTCCATAGTTTATAAACATATGCTCCGTTCTCAATTGCTAATACTTAATTTACAAAAGATTTAAACATAACAGATCGGATTGGATCGAGTCAGATAAGGATTACCTAAATCCTTAAAGGATTGGATGAGGATCTTGAAATTGGTGATTCTTTAAGATTACGAATCGGGTCAGGATCACTATATTTCTTAACGAATCGTGTCAGGATCGACCACGATCCTGCCCCCATTCGGTCCATTGACACCTCATGCATGCTAGGGAAGTGGAGTACAGTCTTTAAACATATACAAGTATAAAATGGACATCTATATAAACCAATTTTGGTTTTGCATTACAGTGAATGAATACAATTACTTATAGATCGAGGAGGGCCATTTTTGAGGGGGAAATTGAAGTGAATTAGCTTTAATGCCTTCACTCCTAAGCACTAACATGCTCACTTTTTTCAGAAAGCAATCATTTCCTCCCGAATTTGTTATTTGTTATTTGTGATTATAACCTGCTTCATTTTAGTTTAATTTCCACAACGATACTAATGTATTTGAAAACCAAGGTATTCTTTCCATTGATTCTATTCTGCACATAAAATGACTACTAGACAAACAACACTAAACAGGCCTAAATCATCTAATCGCAACAGTTAATAGTTAATACGACTAGCTGCCTGAAGTACCGCAGGCCATCCAGTTACAAATCTGCATAAACCTTAGATCAGCTTAAGAAAGAGCTACCTTCTGGTTTATAGCTTCTACGAGGACATTTCGTTAGCTATTCTTGAAACTGCTGAATACGATCCAATACAGGAACACATAACTCCAACAATGATAATGAAATTGCAGACTCCAATCTGAAACACCAGGAAGAAAAATTAGAACAATGAGTAGTTTAGCTAAAGCTTTAAGCTCGATAGTAGGAAAGATAGTGATGATATTCAGATTCCGGAAAGAGGAGAGGTAATTATGTTCTTCAAGTACTATTTCATACCTCTGACCAACTTAATATACCACGGTGGATGCGGAGATAGCAAGCACATGAAAGATCAAAGCCTGTTACAAACACATTGTGGCAGAGTTAACTTGCAATTTTCGTTTACCCGTTTGTGTTAATAAGCGTTCAACTCGCACTATTTTCCAAAACTTACCACAAGCATTGCAAATAAAGATCCAATCAATGCTAGAACAAAACCTATAATCCAATTATTTAAGGAAAATAATTAGTCTAATGTATTCAAAGTAATTTGCTTAGTGTAATACTAGTAAGCGAGCATCTTCTTACCAAAGAATGGTACTGTAAGTGCCACAACCAGTGTTGACAAAACCAACACGGTTCTGATGAATACGGAGACATAGTGAGATTTGTGGTGAGCAGAGGGTAAGAGGTCCTCAAGAGCGGGCCACCGGGGTGATTGTCATTGCATACTTCGTTAGTGGATTCACAACCTAAATCCGAGGATATGCATCTTAATTCACATGCAGATTGTAGTGTGCTAACTACTAAGTAAATCAATCAAATATTAGAATTTCTAGTCATACCGTTGTCCAAGCTGCGATTTTTGAAGCTGCCAAATTTTTAGGCATGTTTAGAGTAAACTGAGATTGAAGGGCATCGCCAAACATCAAAAAACCACATATTGCTACTCCCGTGTATAATAACCAGCATATATGAAACTACAAATGTAAGCAATTAAAGCGAGAATAATTAGTGTTGCACTAAATCTAAGTGACAAATACATGAGAAGCTATGATTGAGTTACCTCACTAGGAGCACGGATGGAAATTGTGATGGATTTTTCATGGACGAGTATATATTTGGAAACACTGAATGACCCGAATAACAAACTCCATATAGACCAATTGCAACAGGAAAATTCACCAAGTCAAGAGTTGTCCCACTGGAATGAAGCCTGATTTTGTCGACAACCCCTAACCACAGCAAACAAAGAAACACCAGGATGGACGCCACCACACCCCCAGCTGAAAGATATGACAGCAAACTAAGATCCGAAGACAAGCAG
Organism: Kingdonia uniflora; assembly: GCA_014058105.1. Taxonomy (NCBI): domain Eukaryota; kingdom Viridiplantae; phylum Streptophyta; class Magnoliopsida; order Ranunculales; family Circaeasteraceae; genus Kingdonia; species Kingdonia uniflora. The sequence continues at coordinate 27,234 of JACGCM010002474.1, forward strand.
TTGGGAGAACCACAAAGGTTGTCAATATAGAAAAAATATAATTTGAGTTCAGATCAATCCGTAGAAAGTCCCGCTGGCATTTGGGAATCCCTTTGTGGATGCAGAGTTGCCATAAGAATGTGTGTATTCCTGAAGCGCTGTTGCGTGGAGTCATTAATGTATAATGAGGAGACTTATCCTCATG
>JACGCM010001993.1:0-86744 GCA_014058105.1 Kingdonia uniflora
AAACGTGTCAACTATCTCCCCTGTGATGGTCTTTGCCCTTGTTAATGGGCAAGGTGGAGTGGAGATGAAGGGCAGACATGAAATTATTGTATTGATCTACATGAGCATACCATACACTACCTTCTTCTTGGCAGAATGCACAGTAAAATTGCAAAACTCGCTAGAGCACAACTTGGATACACAAAAGTTTGAATCGGGCTAGTGCAGTTCTCAGGGAGGTGAACTTCAGTGCAGATACTGCAGCAAAGAGGGGCAGGCTTGCCCCAGACTCCTATAAATGGCATGTTGAGAGACTTTTCTTAGTTAGAATAGAAGATCCTGACATGGAGTACTATAGGTTTACAATGTAATCTTGAAGTAAGTTGCATATGATTGGAAGTTCAAGGGGGTGCCAACCTAGGTGGGATGTCTTGGTGTCTTTACACAGATGCTGCATTTATAACCTGCACTGAATTGAACCTTCTGCGTAAAACGCAAAATAGTTATTTACAACATTTTCATGTTTCTATTCACTTTCCTTCTTTGCGTTGATTATAAAGTCCACCACTCATTTAGATAAGCAAAATTACAGGACTAGCATCAACCACCAATCTCACAATTTTAAACAATGTGAATAAAGAGATCAACATTCAAACATAATTCCCATAATGTTACTTTAAATATAAAGATACACATCTCAAACATAAGTACTTTGTCAATCCCATACCATGAAGTACAACTTAAAAAACAATATAAGATGACAATTATATCAAGCGAAACGGCAAAACCTAAAATTAAAAAATATGATTCCTGCTACTGTAAAGAGAATAAATATAGTCAATTCTAACCTTTGCATGCTCCCTGTATTTGATCCATCATTAAAGCCACCACGACCTGCGTCCCAGTCTGCAGCAAGAATAAAATGCATTAAATTGTAGGTTAAAATATAAAAATGCTAGAAAGAAAAAAAGGAATATGAAAAGGAACATTATAGGAATTGTTTTTATAGATGATAGAAAAAACCTCTTGACTTAATGTTCCCAATAAAATACTTAAATATGATGAATCAGCAAAAAGCTTTATCATCAATAAGTTATCCACATTTTAGTGTCACCAAATATAAACCAGTAACATGAATAAAACCTTATGCTATGTTACTAGCGAGATTTAAAAGTGGTTGAGGCTACACATTAAAGTGTGCCTCAGGGAGGATTATGTGTGAAGTCCTGAGCCTAAAATCACCCTATTAAGTTTCTTTTCTCAAAATATACTAGGGATAATGTTTCTTATAATATATTCAAAAAGTTTAGAAAGATTTGAGACCCCTATTAGTTTGTTTTTAGAAGAAACCGGGGGGTTAAGCAGACCCCCACCAACATTTTCATTAATGTGAATAAAAATTACAGCTAATAGAAAAAAAAAAACATTTGAGTCAGCTTTGCATAAACTAGTCATCTCTAGAGAAATGAACAAGGAAAGACTAAGAATTTTCTGTACAATGTGTAACTAAGTGTAATTCAGTTTTGTTTGTCTTTGTCTCTGAATCTGCAAAAAAAGAATTCTTCATTTGGTTTTCCTCTTATCAATCTCACTATAGGTCTTCATACCTCTCCAGTTAGAGATCCAACTAGTGTAGAAGACATTATTAGTATCCGTGCAAACCTCTATATCCAGAAAACCCAGATAATAGCCAGCATCAGCCCCTCAAGGACCACGAAGAGGGTCAATATATCTCTGAAAGCACATAAAGGAATCCCAATTGGCAATCTTAATATCACCCCAAAATATCTTGTAATATAAAACAATTATCAAGGATCATAAGGTGCTTCTTTGGTGTCTCCATTCTACTTCTCTGAAGGATACTTTAGGTTGCTTTATTCTAGCATCTACCCCCAAATACCTATGATTTCTCTCTTCCCAAATGTAGTAGAATGCAACCACAAAACCTACCCCTTAAGATCTCTTTAACAGCAAGGTCCATGTTAACCATCCCCAGCAACCAATCGCATTCACTATACCAAAAATCATATTTCTTGAGATCCCCAGATTCTGCAACAAGCCAGACTATGAGAACATTTTCAAAAAAAAAATGGGATCTATTGTGCTCTCTTGCATCACACGGAGCAATAAGACTTGTTCATTACTGCAATCTGCATTAAAAAATTCCTTGTCTCCATTCTGTTTTTCAGCCATTTAATCTATAAATGCAAGGCTGTTTCGCTCCACATTTGTCTCCATTCTGGGGGTCAGCATCTTGTATTCGCTCCACATTTGGCTCAAGTCTCAGATCTTTTTCTAGTAATGGGAATGCTCCAATTACCCAATTCATTATTTTCTTCAGTTTATATCCCTTTTAATCCTTGAAAGAATAATATTATTCATATTGTATCTTTGATAGAGTATGCCTTAGTCCAAGCATGGGTCATACCAGAAGAGGAATCTTTCATCATTGCCTTTCAAATATTTGCAATTACCTTGAAGAAAGTCCATTCTCTTCAGCACAGACCTCAACCCCAATTAGTTCTTCCTAAGTACATAGAAACTTTTCGTAAATGAGAAGACATGTATAGGAATGGGAAAAAACAATAGGTCCATTGTCATTTGTCAATGTAGTAACATATTAAAATGACAAATTATCCATGATATGCATTTAATTTAACACAAAAAAACTGTATAGTTCTTCATTAAGTGAATGATGGCTCAAAATCACATCCCATCTTTAACAGTCTCGTCTCAACTCGAAAGTGAGATGTATCATTCAAAAATGACACCAAGAGGGAACAAATATGCAATATAATCCCAATTGTGATACAACTTGAAAATCCACAAAGCGACAACTTTTATTTACTTCTACCTTTCACTAAACTCCCGCGCATTTAATTGACTGTGAACTTCTCATTTACCACTTCTACTTTTATCTATCTTCTCCCTCGCGCATAGTTACCACGATAATTTCTGCAATCATAGTTACCAAATCCACCATTTGTTTATCAAAAGATCTCTGTAAAATAGAAGTCCTATTATAAAACTCCGCCACAATACCGTTCTTTAGCTCAAAAGCATTTTAAGAGTGATAATTCCAAAAAAGTAGTCTCTAGTCGCACTACACACCACACAAAAAGCTCACCCTATCCATCATCCAATGCTAATTTCAAGACTTCTATAAATTATACCCAAGTGTTAAAAATAAATCTCCATAGCCTAAGCAATGAGTAATTCTTGGGCCATTAGGTAGCCATACTTAGCTTTTATCGTTTTGACCAAAAGACATTCCTTCTTGAGTAAGGCCACATTTATCTCTCTAAAGAACTTTAAACCCAACCATTAGACCTATTTTTTCATGTAAACTGTCCCCTTATTCCAAAAGATGAAGCTTCCTTGCCATATTGGTCTGTTCCTAAAAGAAATTCCTAAAAATCCATTCCAACTTTAAAGCCACATGTGCCAGTAAAATAGAGACAGAAAGTAGATAGGTATAATATGAGTAGACCTCCTTTTAATGAAAAATATTATATTATATAGTGCTAACTTGTTGTCAAATCTTTCAATTCCATGAAATATGTGAAGGAACCTCAAAGGCGTGCCCATATTGAAAGCAGGTAAGACCCAGATACCACATCCCAAAGACTCCACTAGGTCATCTAAAGTTTGTATCACTCTCACTCCATCAATCTTCCTATTAACAAGCTAACTTGCAATCTAGGCACTTGCTAAAAGCTCATTAACATGAACAAAAGACACCATATATGATAATAAACATGGTCTCGTTTGTGTAACCGGAATTTTAATTAGCTTCAGATTTACAGGCTAACTTCGGAAAGCAAATTTATGGGAGTTGATATATTCAGCGTATTAAGAGACAGCAAATGCTTTCGAATGTGGCACAAAGACCTTACCTACGGCCTATTAGGGTATGTCAATTGGGGCGTCATTGCAATGTATTCGGATTTATGATTTAGTTATCCAACAATTTGATAAGTTGTTGTGGGAAAGAAGTTGTAGTCGAAAGGAAGATGTCATACGTTAGTCAAAAGCCTATTATTTGGGTTGTCAATTTAGTATCTATGTTATTTCAGTTACCGGCAAGCAATTATGGCTTCTAAAATGGAGAGGGATGTTGGGAATTTTCTTTACAAACCAAGGGGTGCGAAAGCCCACGTTTTGAGATGTGAGGCGATTAGTAAGAAAAAGTGGGAGGTTTGGATTAAAGCTCTTTAGTACGATACAGTTACATTGTTTAACAAGTAGCTATTAAAATTTCGTATCAAGATAAATGGTTCATTAATCAAGAGGTAATTGAAGCAAAGTGTGGAATATAGAGCACGGATTACTATCGAATAATCTCAGGATCACATACATTGAGGGTTGTAGAGATCCGTACAATTTCAAGATAGACAAGTTATAATAATAAATTGTAATCAATGTTGGAACTGGGAGGGGATTAGCTTTGGGCTTGATGCATAATATGATTCAAGACATTGTTTTGGTATATGTCTCCTATGCTTGTGACCTTAGACTTGGAAGAGTGAAAGAGGTTTACAAAATGAATGGGTAATAGTAAGATGAAAGTCATATATTGAATAGTCTTGACACATTTACTCGAAAAGTCAACGGTGATAATGCAAGAGGGAGAAGATGGATTTAAGGGGGGAAATGGAAATCTCACAGTGAAATTGATGCTTGATAGCCAGTTGAAACTTGAAGGATAAGGTGTGGATACTAAAGTGTGGAGTCTCTGATGTTAGAGTAAGGAAACACCATTTCAAGTAGCCCTTTTAGGGTATCTTAGGGACAAATGACAATTAAAGATAAATTAAAGATGAAGAGAAGTGAATTGTGTTTACTTTGTAACAACGTTGTTGATACGTATATCATAAGGTCAAGACTTCAGAATAACTTGGAAAGGGTTTATTTGGTATAAAAAAATTGACACGGAATGAGGTCATTGACTACTACATATTTCGACACATCTGAGGTGTATAATCAAACTTCTACATATCCTAGGTCTATGAAAGGAGCTTGATCAAATTCTTAAAAGTTAAAAGCATACTGGTAAAGCCTTTAAGATAAAGGATCCGAACTTACCCCATATGAGATTGGATGAGTTTCATGAAACGAGATATACATTAGGCATTTTTGAAGGAATAGTGAAACCCGTGGAAGCAACCATTTCATAACATATAGGCAAAGATATAGTATTTTCTCTATTCCCTAAAATTATGGGGGAAAGGCTTTTAGCTGTCTCGTCCTTAGCATGATGCCAAAATGGTTTTATGTTTTTCCTTTGACTATCTTCTTTCTAGATTATAAGGTCTATGATGGTTATGAAGGGCTTTCCTTAAGCTTTTAAAGTAGAACATTGATGTCTTGTGGCTAGTCTATGATTAGAGCAATGTTTCTAAGATGGAGGAAGCTTGCTGGCTTTTGATTTATTTGTTCATGTTATAAAAAACAGGACTTTAATTTTCCAAAGCGTGGACTTCATAGCTTAGCAATGAAACAAAGAAAGAAAGAAAAAAGAATGAAGATAAAGTGATCAATTAAATGCTAAGTCAATTGGAGATTACCAGAAGGACCACTTGAACGATTCACAAACCGGCCATGAGGCCTTTCATCAGCATAACCTGGTCTTCCTCCTGCTCCATTACGCTCATAATCATACCCAAACCTGGACCATCGTACACAATGAGTTCTTATAGCACAATAAAATTGCTTAGTGACTGTGTTCATAAAACTATGTGAAATATAAAAGAAGAGGGAACAATGTTTCTAACATCAAGTTTGCCAACCCACCTACTTGGAGCATGAGTTAAGATCTGAGTTAAAGTGAGGATGCCAAAACATTGAGATCAGCCCACAAAAAGTCAGATCTCTCAATATCCTCTACAACATAAAGGGATTCTACAAGTAGGTAAATGTTTAATTTTATAATTAAGCATGCCATTAAATGAAATAATTTTCAATAAGATGAAAGGTGCAACTTTCACACAACCTGAAAGTAGTTCACATTCTTGTATTTATGGTAGTATAGATATGTGGTTCATATAAGGGGGGTTTAGAAGTTTCAATACATATTTGAACCCACTCATAATTAATCTCAAATAGTCACTTCACGATAGCTGATACACGATGTGCTTGAAACTCTTTTGATGTGGGATCAAATGCTATCCCCGGCGTAATTCACATACATAGTGTGAATCTAGCTGATTTCGTCTTCACCATTGTAGATTAAGTTCAAGTCTTACTTTCACCAATATTTGGATTTTCTTCGTAAATTTTAGTTATTTTTCATGCAACTACTAAGTTACAGCAAAAAAGTTCTAAGATACCCTTGTAAAATACCCCCAAGAAGTTCTTTGGGGCAGCCCTAATTATTGACCCCAGTGGAGCAAATTCTTGGCGTTGCCTTTCTTAATGAACTTAGAAAAGAAAGTTCACATAATTTGGTCATGTATCCAAATAGTTTATAGCATCTCTTGAAAGTTGGAGCAAAAAATCTTTAGATGGGGGAGTATTTTCTTTTGCTTGGATAAAAGAAAAGATTTTACTAGTCTCCATGTGGCTTAACTCAGCTTTATTATGTAGAGAAGTGTTTGGGGTGATACATCGAACTGCTAGAGGTGGATTCTAGGCGCCAAATAGGACCACCAGTCCCTAAAGCAAAATAGAAGCCGTGGAGCAAGCTATGATTCTTGCTACAACAAAAGCTTTAAAAGAAATTTTTTCCAAGTGAGACTCTACTCCGTGTCTTTTCTTTTAAAAAAAGAAAACTTTTGATTACTGAAATTAGCTACAAAGTGACGATGATTTCGGGAGGCTAGACTTACCTTACATGACACTGATTAGGTCAACCAAATTTCTTTGGAAGACGGCAACTATTTGGGTGACATATCTTTTTGGGATTTCACAAATATTTAATAGGAATCAGCTATACTTTACTTTAATATAGATAATGAAATTTGGCTGGTTATCACTTAGAAGAATAGACATAATTTATATAGAGGTGCATACCCTCCATTTTATATGTATTGTAGTTATATACTTATAAATACATGCATATGTGGTAAAAACCTCACCACAGTGACAAGTTTTGGAAACAGCGAGAATGTGGCAATTGGTCAGTTGAGAAATTATGAACAAAATCATGAATTTCAGCAAAATCATTAAAATGTATATAGATAGCACAAAAGATGTGTTTAAGCATATAGGATGTGTTATTAATCCAGACCAACAACAGGTAGGGAGATCTCTTTCATATAACATGGGTCATATGACGTCAGCACAACGTGCATTTATCTGTTTGTCCTATCACTGAAATGGAAGTTTAACCTTGTAAAACATAACAGCAGACGAAGGTAAAATAGTAAACACTGTCGGTTCTCTCATCTCGATTTCCTTCCTATTTCCTCTGAAACTATCTCGATTCTCGAACCCATCTACCGTTACGAATTTGATCTAGGTATACGGACTTCAATCTCAAATTGATTTTAAACCCTATCAATCTCTTAAAGTTGAACTATTCATATTCCATTTATTTATTTATTCCATTCGTTTTTTCTCTGGGTCTGAATTGTTAGGGTTTACAGATTTTCACTCTGTTGCAAAACCCCTATCTGCATCTATCTCTGAGTTTTATTACTTCATCCTCAAGTAGTAAAAGCATCATCAACTTATCCACTGTTATCAAAAATCACATTTGGTTTCGTTCAAAGTACAAGTTCTAGGCGCAAAGGGGATTAATGCAATGTGCAAATGATATATGTAGAAAGGCAAGCACGAATCGTTGCACGGACGATACAGATTTACTTCTATAGGCTGTAGCATAAAGAAGGGTATGTCGAGACATAATTGGTTTTTTACGTTCGGAGAGGTCAAATAGATTTACTTCAAATGAAGCTTTGCTTTTGATTGTGAATATCTTCTGATAAGTTAAGGTCTCGTTGAAGATGAAAAGCGCAGTTTTATTGTGCTTGATGAAAATGTGATGGAATATTAGAAAATTAAGTTCAACAAGGTCTACGAGTGTTTCCAACTTGACCTTGAATATTTTTTCTAATGATTAATTGACTAGAGAGAAAATGCTAAGAGTCTCTGCCACAAAATGGATTTAGGACAATGTGAAATTCCGAGGAGATATCACTGAAGAGCTTTGAGTTGGAACTGGACATACTTCCTTTTTTTACTCGATTGTTGAAGTGAATAATCACTGGTTTGCACTCTATGGGGTATAGATGGAGTTGCATTTCTTGATAAATACAGAACTTTGAAATTAGTGTTTGAACATTCAAACAGATAAGATGGTGATTCAATATACTTGAGGAGTATCATATAGGTACTATATCGCAATAACTGAATTGGAAATATTTACGAGCAGTGTAGTGATTGAGGCATTTGATTAAGGAATTCTGAAGGCAGATATTGGTATTTGCTAGATATCGTTTTGCAGGAGTATGTGACACAAATGGAGACGTTTAACAGTTAAGATGTATGGTTGGCTTCCCCACATCTAAATAAGGAGCAGTTGGCAGAAATTAAAGTCAAAATTGTCAGTCCCCATTGCCTCGCGGTGTACTAGTTGAAATCTTCAACTAATACATGTTTGCGAGTCTTTCTATTCACTTCATTGCTTATTCTCACTCTCCAACTCCCACTCCCTTCCCCTCTCCCCTTTCTTGTCATCTCCCATTCCTACGTCCAAGTTTCTCACTTTATACTCTCTAAATTACTGTTACTGTTAGCAGATACTGACCTTCTCTCGTCGGGTCCAAATCCAGCTCCGCCTCTAGGGCTACGACGTCGACCACCACCATCATATCCTCCATCTTCTCTTCTCGACCGCTTGAAAGGTGGAGATGAATGGCGTCGATCACGATAAGGAGGAGGACTAGGGCTCGCACGACGCTTATACTCCCTCTCTCTATCTCCTCGATCCCTATCTCTTGGTGGTGGTGATCGATTCCGCTCATGATGATCTCGGTTTCGATTCATCTCAATGTCTCTATCGTCTCGTCTCTCTCTGGAATCTCTATCTCTTCTCCTTGATTGTGGAGGTGGTGGCGGTGGAGGAATCGATTCATCATCTCCTGATTTCTCTGACTTTCGATCTCGACGACGATCCAGTGATTCAGATGAAGGCATGTTCATCACCTCCGCCATTAATTGAGAAATTCAAAACCCTAACCCTAGAAATGGAGTTACAGAGTGAGTGAGCTCGGAAACCCTAAAAACGAAGAAAATGGAGAAGACGCTCGTTATCGCTTGATATATCTGAAACAAAGTCATCCCATTTTCACATACCAAAAAAATAGTACCGCAATTTTTAAAGTGTGATACTAGTATACATTCTCCAGCAGTGTTGGTTTAAGCATAGAGAGAAATGATTAATCATTTTTATCATAGTGGTAAAAATGAGATACGACGCCTGACAAAAAATGCGTTAAAACGACGCCATGCTAAGATGTTGACACTGATTTATTGCAGTAAGCTTATCGTTTTTTAGAGTTTGGCAAATGAGTGGGACTCACAATTTTGGTTCTTTTATAACTAGAGCATTGCCGTGAAAGTCCATAAAATTAGTTCTTATATGAAACAACTCTTGGACGTTTCACAAAAAAAACTACAACACACTCCCACGTAGGACTGTCAATGGGTAAGATTCGACCCTGCATCCGATCCGTTAACAATGGGTTATGATTGGAAAACATATGACCATCTACAATCTGTTAAGAAACATTTTGTATAGAATACTCTCTCTCTCTCTCCTGAATTAGAAATAGAGGTACATCTAAATATATTCCAAATAGTAACTGAAAGATCCCCGCCTTTCAGTTTATATTATTGTCATGTGAATGTTCCAAAAATAAACAAAAAACTATCTATAGCAAGATTTATTTGAAGATAATTTTGATTTCTTTTCTTCCAAATGTGTTTTTAAACCAAACTTGATTTACTTTATAAACGATGTCTTCCTTCTAAACCTGCACACTATTGAGTCCCAAAATGTAGACTTAAGCATTTTTTTTTTTTTGTCAAAACAATGCATTGTTTATAGATGTTTCTATAAAAAAAATAACTTGAATGATATTAAAAGATGGTATAACTCATTAATGACTATTGATCTCAACTTCGAACTTCTCTAGCCTAACTAATAGTATAATAATGTATTGTCCTTCAAGAAAGGGTAGGTTGTAAATTGGTTAGCTTTTCTTTGATGTAATTACTTCACTTTAGTACTCTTCACGAATTTTGGCAACCCATGCTCTCCTGAATTTATCCATATTTGAAGGTCAAAATATTTGTATTGATAGATCACTTACTTCGATCCACTCTGGAAGATTTATTTGAGGATACAATCTCTGTGACAAATAAGTTCGAAAAAGAACCATCACTAACTAAAAATTGTTTGATATTGAGGTAATTTTAGCTAATGGTACATCGTATTAATATGCCAATTTAGTAATTTCTAAAGTGTAACTTTCTTTATTAGAATACCATATGTTCACCCATTCACATAGTTTATGGCATCGAAATATAAATTGTACAGAGTTTGTGATATTGAAATATGAATTCTGACCAGAGATTGTTGGGATCATACAACCCTGCCATAACGTACACCATAGGTAACGTATATGGATATCCATAAATAATTCATATTGATTGTTTGAAGAGGGGTTGGTTAACTCCCATTGTATGCACCTCAAGAAACTCCTGGGCAGGACCGTTGGACATAGAAGATCAACGGACTATGTTATCGTTGATGTAGCAAGTAAATACATTGCGATCTTGACTCGGCTCGGCAGTTTCCGCTTATATTGGAACAAATTCTCCATCTCCTCTTTTATTTTCTCCCATTGAGTACTTTGCAGTCTTGTATAGAAGACTCCATAGGAACCTATTTTAATTTTTCTCTTTTACATACTTATGAATCATAAAACAAACATACTACGGTGGGTCATTTATACATGGATGAAAAGTTGGGAGGAATCTCAACAATTTCTCTTCTAATGATCTCAGTTTGTTCATCTTCTCTTGACACAGTTCCAATTGAGGAATTGATCTTTACTAGTAACATATATTTGTAAAACTCATTAATTGTTGTCTCCGTCTCATCTATTTCCTCACCCCACGTAGAGTTCTTCTAAAATTTGAGCATAACAAATAAAAATATTACAATTATGGAACATAGAGTTGATAAATCACAAGAATGGTCGACAAATCAAAGTCAATGATATAGTAAGCTCCATTAAATAACTCTATAACTTTATTAGCCATCTTTTCACTTCAAGTAGTTATTCTGATGTAGAGAATGAAGTTGGAAATTGGGTCTTGAGGAAGATGAATTATAGAAGAGATAAACAAAGAAGTGTAGGGAAAGATTCAAGGAGCGGAAATACAAGATGAGTCATAATTGCTTATACAAGCTTTCTTTGACCAAGCCGATGCGAGCAACGATCCGAATAACCCTAGCCTGTTGATTTTTTTACATCTACCGGTTCTGCTTGAGAGTTTTTTGAGGAGTATAGGATAGGGAGTCAACCGATCCCTCTTTTGATTGCTTATAAAGAGAATGGTCGTACCTTTGGTTATTGACAAATGATCTTTAGCTCCAATGGAGAACGTTTAAGATTTGTGGTTTATATATGTAATATCTCAAGAGACGATGGTTCAAACTCATCAACATCCCTTAGTTTCATTATCTGACAAAATAACTGAGACCATATATAGACCCTTAACTTATTGGCGGATACAATAAGTTAAACAACAGATCGGGTTAGTCTCTCTTTTTGTCTACTTTGCCAAAAGTCATTGAAAGAAGAAGAAAATTATTTTACGATACTGGCTCAATACATGTTTTTTTATTCATAATTAAATTTGGGTTAGTATTAGACGGGTATAAGGGGGGTATCAGTCGGGTGTTAGAGACGGGTATCTGGTGGGTATTAAAAGGGTATTATGCGAGTATAAGGCGGGTAACATAGCGGGTATCAGGCGGGGCTAATGGTAACCAAAGGCTCTAAATTCAACTCGGGGGCTACAGTATTCAACGAAACTTTAAATAGTTTTGATAATTGGTACCTAACTTGCCCAAGATTATCTTCCTCCTGTTCCAAATATTTAAAACATAAAAAATTCAATTTTTTCGACAAATGAGAACATGGCGTTTGTAAATAATAATAATAAAAAATTTGGGGATTGAATTCAGTTTGTGTTACCATTGATGTGATTATTGGATTTGCTGTGGTTGAGATAAATGTATTTGTAGTTGCTCTAAAGGAACCTCCATAGTATAGATTAAGTTTGAGGGAGAGATTGAGAGAGGGAGAGAGAGATGAAGGCTTGCTAGTGTAGGGGAGATGAGAGCAAGGAGAGTTGAATTGATAAGAGAGGCGAATGAAGGAGTGAGAGTGAAAGGAAAGGGCTGAGGATGTTACGAATATATTCCAGTTTGCTTAAAAAAGTAAATAATACCTCACGACTCTTTCTATTTTCTATTTTCCTTTTTTATGTTCTTATTCTTATTGATGATATATTAGACCAATTGGCAATCAGGGAGTAGTCTAATGACACTCTAATACCATCGAACGTTTCATTTTAAAATTAATTGGCAATGGGAGGAGTAGATCTGGGACTAGGGGTGAGCTTGGGTCAGTTTTGGTATAAAACCAAACCCTTATATCAAATCCGAAACCGAAAAGTTCGGTTCCTAGAATAAGAAACGGAAACAGAAACATACTACAGTATAATTAGGAGGAGACGAAACCATTTGAAAAATAGATTATTTTGCATTCCATCAAAACTTGTAAATTTATTGTTTAAGTCAAGCATTTACTTGACAATACTATATTTTGGCATTTTAATACTTGATAAATATATAGAATAATTAAGGGTTAAGATACATTTAGAGTTTTATTTACTAATAATTTGTATTTTCAGTTCGGTTCGATTTTTGTCAGTTCCTATTGCGATTTCTTAATTTATGAATCGAAACCAAAACCAATCCCCCAAAAACTGAACCATTTTGTTCAGTTCGGATCGGTTTGGTTTGGTTTCTTCGATTTTTGGTTCACCCCTACCTGGACCTTATATTTTGAGTTATGAGTCTCTATGTGGTATAATGTGGGACTATTTATCCTTTAGAACTGGAGGTTCCATCTCAAAACCAATTGGTAGCCTCAAGATCTTATTGTAATGTCTCAGATTTTTAGGTTATTTTATTTTATTTTATTAAGTATTATTATTATTATTCATATATGTTACTCGTTATGCATTCGTATTATTTCTTTTGTCAGGTTTGGTGTTAGATTCTTTTTTTGTGGTTTAGGTGTTTCGGTGGTTGTTTGATCAGAAGAGGTAGAGTTTTGATGTTAGGATCCCGTGGCTGGATGTTGATTGCGTACTGTTGTTGTTTCGGGCTGTTCTTGTCTTTGAGGATCTTGGTGTTGCGGGTGGCCCAGGAGGATCTCAGAATAATTTTTAGAGTTTTCCCCAGTGGTCGTTTGAATGACTTGGCATTACTATATATATATTATTCTTCATTCTCTCTCCTCATTTTTATCCTCTCTCCCTCGCCAACTTAACCCTTGCTTCTCAATCCTTCTCCTCCCTTCAATTCCTCAACCCTTCTCCTTCCTTGGTTTGATTGGAGCTTGGGGGAATCACCTTCTTCTACCGAATTTCAGCTCTTGACTCTCGTGAAAGAGATGGCTGCCATTTTAGATTCGGATTCGTCAGTGGGTCGCCATTTCTTTACGAACCATAGCCACCACTTTAAACTCAGCTCTCTCTTGCCTTCGAGGTTCGTACTCTTTCTCTCGGTTGAGCCGTGGTTTGTGAGGATTCGGGCTTGGTGGCTGATTTTGGTTTTAGGGCTTGTAATAGTGAGATGTTTGATGGGTTTTGACCATTGTTGTGATGGTGGGGTGCTTGATTTGGGTTTAGCAGGTGTTGGCCGGTGGCGGTGATTTCTTGGGTTGGATTGTTGGTGTTTGGGTGGCTGAATTAGTTGGTTAATAATTGATGTATCCTTGTATGATCGTTCCCATTAAGGTGGTGATTGGGGTTTGGTGTAGTTAGAAAGAGGAGGTGTAGTGGTTGTTTTAGATAGTAGTTGTTGTTATTCCAGAGAGGGCTGCCTGGACCGATAATTGTTGCCGTTTTGGTTCAGATATTACTGCCCAGATTACTGTTGTTCTAGAGGAAGAGTAAGGGTTATTTTTACCCTCTTCGAACGCCGGGAGAGTGATTGTTGGGCAGCTGATTCGGTAGGTTTAAAGTGGCATATCTTCATGTGATTGTGGGTGATCGGAGTAGCGCAGCGTAGCGTGGTGGATCGTGGGGTTCGATGCAGTTTTGTTACTGAATTCAGTTGTGGTGCTGATTTGAAATGCAGTTTCGGGTGGGTATCCTTTGTTGGAATTGCGATTGGGTTCCAGGCCTTGATAGTGGTTGATGATATGGTGTTCCTGGTCCTTTCCGTGATTGATTTGGAGTTCCGAAAGTCGATTCCCAGAGCACATTTCTGTTGGGGTGCTGTTAGGACAGTTTCGCCGAGATTGTCGTTCCGGGCGTTGTTTTGTCAGGCGAGTTTTATCTTCCTTAATAACTAGACAGTCTGTCATGACCCAAAATCCAGTAATCGGTAGTTAGACCAATCACTGAGATTCGAGGATGTGCAGGTCGGGGAATCCAAAGATTCCCCCTACGAACAACCGAGCCGTAGACAAATTCTGGCTCAGTTATTCACAATAGTATCACAATAGAGTAATAAGGAAAAATATAAATAGCGGAAGACTAAGATAACAATATCTAAACGTAAGATTCTACAAACATCTACGCAGTAAGCACAACAGCAGTAACTGGAGAATGAGCCTCCAGCTCAGCTCCCCAAAGATCGCCACAGCAGCAACTAAAACCTAAAACAACCTGCCACTGAAAGAGGGATGCGAGAGTGAGCAAACAACGAGCTCACAAACTCCCAAGAATAGCTAAACGATTATACTAACCAATGAGATAGATATAAATATTAATGATAATAAGATATAATAATTTTTAATGATAAATAATATATATCTACCAAGATGTCTAATAGGTGCCTAATATATATATATATATATATACTAACTCTAATGAATCTATCGATAATATACCTCGTGCAAATCAGTGCTAATATTATAACTACGCTCCAGTCACAAGGACTACTAACTATACTATAATCACTACCGTGGCCCTCAGCGCCACGTGCAATTAACCTACCTCAGGAATACAATAACATACGAGGGTAAACGACTCTCGGCCAACAACAATCCAACTGGGTTACCCAAAACCCAACCAAGCACAACCCCGAAGCTATCGCAAGCTAAGCGAGATCGCCCTCAACCAGATACCAGCCTCAAGCTCACAGCAACCAGCAAGACTAATTAACCTAATGAATTATCAGATACAGAAAAAAGAGGAATAGATACAGAAAGGAGAGGAATATGCAGAAAGAAGATGAATCTAATTACACTGTAATTCAATTAGGAGAAGAAACATTTAAATAAGAGGAGAAGAATATGATGAACTAGGATAATCCCATAATTATCCCAATGCAATGATATGTTACGATGATGATATGATGGAATAAGAAAATCTTACGATTATCCCAAAAGCGGAAGATTCTATATTAAACATAATGCAGAAAGGGTTAAGGATTTCTATCAGAAGAACTTACGAATTGGAAGTATGCAGAGATTCAATGATATGCCTGATGATGATGATGATGATGACGTGTTATGATATGATGAAGTGGGATAGTCCCATACCTATCCCAACGTTGAAAGATTTAGAGAAGTCAACCCAAAGGGCTAGCCCCATGACTAAAGTGGGCTGACAACTGCTAAAGAAGGATTACCTTAAATAGATCATGATTGGATACAAGGGTACGATGTACTGCACTAGCTCGACCAGACTATGAGAATATTACATCAATTTATCAAATCCCACGGAGCCAACGTCCGAACTATATTCATATTCCGAGGCATTTCAACCACCAGGATAAGCCCTGTACCAGATTATAAATACTGTCTCATACCATCCCACACTCTCGAATGGGTGACTAGGTATAATAGTATCCATCCTGGACCCACCTTCTATTTTAGCCCGATTAAGGAATCCATTAACCTCTCGAGGGTCAGCCGATGCAGAGTTATTTATGTATCCGATCCCAATAAGATAAGAGAATAATATCTATGGATGTGAGCATGATCCTAGAGACTGAAACACAACTATCGTTAACCCAGCAGTACACACAGGATAACCACCTGCCTGAGAGCGTGGCAACCAAAACAAACACAGATGCCCACCTGTGACTCAGTTGCACCATCTGAACCTAGATGAAACAGTAACTTAACCGTTACGACATCTAAACAATTTTAGTCTCTAAGATTCCTTAAAGTAACATGATTACCATCAAATGCTACAGTACTCTAGCTGTCAACACAGACTAGTACTCATGAGATGACCTACAAGTGTCCAACAAGTAGTCAATAATCCTCAATAATAAAACTGCCTCACAATCCCCTAATCATGTACACAAGTCACCAACACAGATGTACAGGAACCCACTAGGACTGCCTACACCCAAGGATATGACGGTCCACCCTGGCAGATTCCAACATCACGGGTGACGTACAACTTCATAAACCACCTAGCTAATCAAAGCCTGCTATGCACGAACACCTTGATGACAGAACGTTACACAACCCTATATATAAGCCTCATCCCACAGATAGAAGGCTTAACGAGTAAGCTCTACTAGTTCTAAGAATCATGAGGACAATAAGTATCACAAGACGATAAGCAAACAATCCTAAGGCAGACTATTTGAAGTTTAACACCCATAACCAACTACCACGGATAAGCCGGCTGCACGCCTCCAAGAACTAAAGTCCAGGAGATACCACACTCCCACATAGAATCCGACATTATAAACAACCACCAATCACAGCGGCAGTGCTCAAGGACCAGGCCCTGAGAACACAGAGTACACCTAGACTGGTCCTAAGACTAATCAAAAAAATAGCAGGCAAGAGGACGAGCTCTAAATCGATGACCATGTCTTACTGAAGCTATAAAGCCCCAAGACTACCCTGGAACCAAGTCCAGCAACCCAAACTAACGAAGGTGCTATACTATAAGGTGAGAACTATGTTCTCTGAACTACACTATCTCGGCGAAATGGAGGCTAGACCATATGCCATCCATATATCTCCACTTATAGTCAAACCAAGTTACTAGTGCCCTGAAACAAGCTGGGCACCCTAATAACTAACCAACAAGACTACACTTAATATATATATTATATATATATATATAACAACGCTGAGGCGCCGCAACACACTGAGAAATGCCTTTGTTCTCAACCTCAACGAAGAAAAGATTCATAAAAACCACTCTTAATGAAATCACTTAAAGAGGAATCTCAGGAGTCATCGTCACATCGACGACAATAGAGAATAACCTCCTTGGTTAATCATAACCTACGGATTCTATCTAGTAACTAAACTCACATCATTGCGGGTTTTACTAACTTATCAAACCCTTAAATACTCTTGTCTAAGGTAATACTAAACGGACTGCTAAAGAAGGATAAGCCCTGTACCGGACAAGCCGTCTGCACACCACCAAAAAAGATAAGTAAACAATAAGCAAACAATCCTAAGGCAAACTATCTGAAGTTTAACACCCATAACCAGCTACCACGGACAAACCGTCTGCATACCACCAACAACTAACAGTCCAGGAGATACCACACTCCCACATGGAATCCAACATTCCAAACAACTACTAATCACAATGACAATACTCAAGGACCAGGCCTCGAGAACACAGAGTACACCTAGACTAGTCCTAAGACTAATCAAAACAATAGCAGGAAAGAGGACGAGCTCCGAATCGAAGACCATGTCTTACAGAAGCTATGTCACCCCAAGAGTACCCTGGAACCAAGTCTAGCATCCCAAACTAACCAAGGTACTATACTATAAGGTGAGAACTATAGTCTTTGAACTACACTATCTTAGAGAAATAGAGGCTAGACCACATGGCGTCCATATATCTCCACTAATCGTCAAACCAAGTTACTAGTGCCCTGAAATAAGCTGGGCACCCTAATAACTAACCAACAATACTACACTCAATATTATATATACACTAGTACTACCCGTGACCAAGTCACAACAACAACGTCGTCAACGCGCCTTCGGCGCTATTTATTTTAGAACGTTGATATTCTTAAATTTTAATTAATACTATATTAAATTATTATACACTAAGTTATTGGAATTGTTTAAAAAGATGTTACATTTGAATGAGTTGAGAATATGTAGCAACAAAAAAGAAATACAAATAAAATAAGTTTGATATGATTTGTGCATTTCCCTCACTGGTCTTTCTCATAGTCAATATTGGTAATATATGGCTTGTAGTATATCATGTTCCTCGTTTATATGTTGTATTTATTCAATTATGTTATCATTTTTTCTCATGTTTTATCGATTTTTGAATGAGTTAGGCACTATCAGCCATTCCTTTTTTCTGATCTCGTTACTTGGGCATTTCCCTAGTATTCATGCTTCTTTATGTCTGGAGTAGAGAATTCCCAACTGCTCAAGTCAACATATATGGTCTTGTGAGTCTCAAGGTTTGCTAATTCTTTTTCCCTGATCAGAATCCAAAATTATGTTTCAAAGATGTAATATTACCTGATTCGTGCATTCTGGCTTGCAGGCATTTTATCTCCCATGGGCAATGCTAGCTTTGGATGTTATTTTTGGTTCACCGATCATGCCAGATTTGTTGGGAATCATGGCAGGCCATTTATATTACTTTTTGACAGTGTTATATCTACTCTCCAGTGAAAAGCACATTTTAAAGACTCCTAACTGGGTGTATCCTTTCACTTCCGTTATATTGTTGTTAAAATTTAGCATCCACTGCATTGCCTCTTTTATCATAATTTTTTTTAGAATTGAAAATTGATTGTGCATGTAGTTTTGGTATCCTGTTTTTTCTCTTCCGATTATCTGTGAAAGATCCCTTAATTTCCCAAGATATAAACACCACCTCTTCCGCCTCACGGCCACCAAAATGCATGAACCCCGAAAAGGAATCCTTGCTCGGAAAACTCTGAAATTCTAACGGTCAACCTAACGGCTCACCGGAACCACCCCAAACTATAGACACACTAATAAAACATCACTACCAAACTTTCTAGGGGTTCTGAGGTCTAAACACCACCTCTACCACCTAATGGCCACCGGAACTCCTAAACCCAAAAAAAGGAATCTAACGGCTAGAAACTTATCCGAAAGGAATAAATGGATGTGGAATGGATAGAAAAGACACGTGAGAAATAATATACAAATGTGTAACATGTTGGAGTGTATATGGAAGCTTAACGGAAGACAAACAGAATCTTTTCTGAAGAAATGGACAGAAAGGAAGAAAATGGACAGAAATGAAGGAAATAGACAGAAAGGAATAAAAATTGACGGGAGGAATCTGGCAAGCCAGATAGGAGGGGAAGCATCAAGGAAGCCCAAATCTACCCTATGATTTCCTAAGATCACACCACACCACCACACAACAATATCACACAACCACCAAGCCACAATGTGCACCCAAAACTAAAATACAAACACTTTTCCCTCGAAATTACCGAAACCAACAGAACACCGAAAGGAATCTAATACAAACCTACCAAAAGAAATAACACGGATGCATAACTAATAACAATACATAAATAATAGTAACAATACTTAATAATAAATAAATATAAATAACCAAAAATTCGGGACATTACAATCTACCCTCCTTAGAAGAATTTCGTCCCAAAATTTAACATAACTGCTAATGTATATGGTAGTATATATCAAATTGCAATGTGTAGCCATATCGTACTAGTGATTACATAAGGTCGATAAAATAGAAATCCCCCAGAACTCCTCGTCGAGGTACGCGACAAAACCTTTCTAGGTAACCTAGCAAATATTTTAGGTAAAAATATATCAATATATAGTTTGTAAATATATATATATATATATATATATATATATATATATATATATATATATATATACTAATTTATAAAGTTTGATTATAGAAACTAATAGTTTATAGATGCATATCAACATGAGGGAAAGTGGAATATGATGCCCCTCTCCCTATATGAGCAACGTCAAAATCTGATGTGTACACGGTCCCCAGTCTTATAACACGTCTGCTATGAGATCAGGTCCACGACACAGAGATAGAAATAATCGATTAAAATAATATATTTCAGTAAATAATGAAAACCAATTCAAACGATCAGATCCAACATCCTGATCGATCTGGATTCGATTAAGAGCAAATACCCGAAACTCAATAAGAGAAACACTAAAATGGAACACACGTTGAAACTACTACGACGACAAACATAACGTCGTCCAAATAGCGAAGGAGCATACAGCTAAAATTAAAACCCAATACCCAAAACAAAATAGGGAAAACCACTACCACTAGAAGCCAATCAATCGTTATCTAAGGATTTAAGATAAGTATCTTGAGTCTTCTAAATCTACAGCAAAAGCCTACACACTAGACCTAAGCTAGAAGCCTATACGTAGATGGTCTCAAGAAATTTACTCTATAACCCAACATGCGAGAAAGACACAGGATACCAAATAATCATCCTAACTCGCTTTAAGAATAACTCAACCTATGAGTGCTAGACACCAAAATAGAAGTTAACCTAGAGCTCTTATCTTATTGGGATCAGATACAGTTTGTCATGCCCCAAATCCAGTAATCGGTAGCTAGACCATTACTGAGATTCGAGGATGTGCAGGTCGGGGAATCCAAAGATTCGCCCATGAACAACCAAGCCGTAGACAAATTTTGGCCCAGTCATTCACAATATTGTCACAACAGAGTAATAAGGAACAACAAAAACAACGGAAGACTTAGAAGCACAATCGAATCATAAGATTCTACAAACCTCTACACAGGGAGCCCAACAGTAATGACTGGAGAATGACCCTCATGCTCAGCTTCTCAAGGATCACCACAACAGTAACTAAAACCTGAAATAACCTGCCACTGAAAGGGGGATGCCAGAGTGAGCAAACAACGAGCTCACTAACTCCCAAGAATAGCTAAACGATTATACTAACTAATGAGATGGGATATATATATATATATATATAATGATAATAGGATATAATAATTGTTAATGATAAATACTATATATCTACCAAGAAGTCTAATAAGTGTCTAATAGAAATACATATATATACTAACTCTAATGAATCTATCTATAAATATACCTCGTGCAAAGGAGTGCTAATATTATAACTACGCTCCAGTCACAAGGGAAACTAACTATACTCTAATAACTTCGGGTTGCTTGCACGGATTGATTCTGCTGGAGCATTGCATCGGGTTATAGGCGAGTTTTATCTTCCCGAATAATTAGATTATTATCTTGATTTGTTAGTTATAGAAATGCCTAGTATAATATGTTATATCTGTGATTAGGTTAGTATAAGGTTAATAGCTTAGGACACCATATTGGTTATCCGTTTAGCATTACCTTAGACGAGAATATTTAAGGGTTTGATATGTTAGTAAAACCCGCAATAATGTGAGTTTAGTTACTAGAAAGAATCTGTAGGTTATGATTAGCCAAATGAGGTTATTCTCTGTTGTCGTCGATGTAACGATGACTCCTGAGATTCCTCTTAGACCGATTTCATTGAGGGTGGTTTTCACAATCTTTTCTTCGTTGAGGTAGAGAACAAAGGCATTTCTCAGTGTGTTGCGACACATCAACGTCGTTATATATATATTACATTCTAGGTTACTTGTATCAAGACAAACTATGTCCGATGCATCTCCCGATGTAAAAAAGTGAGATTTAAGGGTCTTGATTGAATTACAGCTGGCTTTCTTTTTTGATGCCCACGTCACTCAAAAAACCTACTTATGTAACTTCTTTTAGAAACCAAAACTAACCGCATCTCCTCTTAACCCATTGTGTCTCCCAAATTTTACTTTCTGCAAATATTTAAACTTTTCCTCTTCTCTAACACCACCCTCTCCTACCACCGAGTCCTAATCCAGAATAGGTATTCATCTCTCTCTCTCTCTCACACACTCTCTAAACCCAACTCTCAGCAACAATTGGTTTTAGTAACAATCGATTTCAACAATGTAAGGTTAGAACCAAAACCCAACTCTCTCATAACTTCCTCTCTCTCACTCTAAACCACCATTATGAACTTTGAAGCTTGAAGTTTCACCCCTCTCGCAATTTTCAAGCTTTCACTCCTCTATGCGGTCTCTGGAGGCAATTTTGAATATGCGATTGGGGGATTTCGATGAGATCTCTCTCTCTCTATAGGATTTCGCCATTGTTCCACCTTTAACAAGATTCAGATGCCATTAACGAGATTCAAATTTCGATCTTCGACCAATAAAATTTTGATTTAACACTCAATCTTCATTTTTGATTCTCTGCGATTCTAATCGACTGCGAGGGTTTCGTTCTCAATTTCACAATTCGTGCGTTTGAACATTTCGATTGCAACACTCCATCGCGACCGACAGAGAATTGCACATCATGGGGTTCGTCGGATCACCCCTCTTTACAATTTGGAGTAATTGTAGATTTGGGTTTGATGTGGTAATATGATATAATGTGGGTTTGGTGTGAGATTTTGATTTGGATTTCAATAGTATGTGCATCTCGACAATCATGGGGTTAAATTTGGTTTCTAAAGGTTTGGATTTCAAGTGGGACCTATCAATTCGAATCGGCTTTGTGGGTATCAATTTCCTTAAGGTTATTTAGGGGTTTCATCATCTATACTCGATTGTTGTTCGTTATAATGTGGGTATTTTCCGTATGTGAGGCTTTAATGCTTTGTTATCCTCGGTACATACAACAATTGCAATGAACCACTTCCAGCAGATCTAACGGAGTGTCGCCGACAGCTGATCAACAACTCAAAGCGCTACACAAATCATAACGGTATTTTGTAGCGCCTTCAGTCACAAGGCCTTACCTCAAGTGCCTCTCCAAAATGAAAGCAGCTGAACTGCTCTACGAATTACATGAAGGGACTTGTGGTATCCATGCCGCAGGTCGATCACTAGCAAACAATGCTATTACCCAAGGAGTATTCGGCCAAGCATACGCAGGTAAGCAGAAGAGTAGCCCGCAAATGTGATACCTGCCAAAGGCATGGATACATAATACGCGCCCCTGTACTTGAACTCTATGCAAGAAATGTATTTTGGCCATTTAAGAGATTGGCACTTGATCTCGCCGGTGAATTTCGTAATTCTCCAGGTAACTTCCGTCACCTACTCGTAGCTACCGATTATTTTACAAAATAGGTAGAAGCAGTTCCACTCTGTCGAACCAGAGAAGAAGACGTCATCTCTTTTATCTGGGAACACATTATCACTTGGTTTGGGTACCCCCACCTAATTCTTATCAATAACGGGCCCTAATTTATGGGAGGGAAGGTCATAGCTTTCCTCAACATCACAATATCATCCTTCAAATCTGTACTACCCTCAAGGCAATGGCCAAGCCGAAATCACCAACAAAACTATTGTAGATGGACTCAAGAAAAGGCTTCACTAAAAAAAAAAGGAATTGGGTACGAGAACTTCCTCATGTCCTATGGTCATACTGTACCACTCCCGACAATCAACCGGCTGCACCCTATTCCTCCTTGCCTATGGCACTGAAGCTGTCATTCCTTCTGAATACCACTACCCAGTCCATGATCACGAGCTAACTGACGAAGAAAATGAGTTCGAATTGGCTTGCAACCTCAATATGATTGATGAAACCAGGGAATGCGTCATCGTTAACCTAGGTCGATATCATCATATGCTAGCCAGTTCGTATAATCGCCGAGTTAGAAGCCGTACTTTCAAATCAATGATCTCGTCCTCAAAGAAATTCCTCAACACCGCAAAAAACCTCATACTGGAAAACTAGCCAATAATTGGGAGAGTCATTTCCTTATCACATGTCTTTCAGGCCTGGGATCATATTATCTCATGACATAAGAAAAAATCTATATTTCAAATCCTTGGAACACTAGGCGACTCAAACGATACTATCGTTAAAGTGCCTCACTACTCCATGACCATTATCATTTTATTTTTATATTCCAAAAGCGAAAGTTTCATTTCCATCCAATGTAAATTCTGATCTATTCAATGAAATCAAGTTTTTTTCACAACATCTTTCTACTTAGGAAGATTCAACTACATTACATAGATTAAAACATAGATAATATTAGCTTTTAATCAATTTTTGCTACAGCTCAATCAAGGATACACTTGGGTTGGCTGATTCAATTCATATCTGCAAGTAAAACAAGTGTAGAAACTTGTTTTATATCAAAGACATAACCAAACATAAGATAGGGCAAATGTCATACTAGCCTTCATCTCTTTCATATGTTTACGACATTTCTACAGCTTAATCAAGGATATGCTTGGGTTGGCTGATTCAATACATATCTGCGAGTAAAACACGTGTAGAAACTTGTTTTATATTAAAGACACAGCCAACATAAGATAAGGCAAGGTCATACTAGCCTTCATCTCTTTCAATATATTTGCGACATTTTTACAGCTTAATCAAGGATACGCTTGGGTTAGCTGATTCAATACATATCTACGAGTAAAACAAGTGTAGAAACTTGTTTTATATCAAAGACACAACCAGACATAAGATAAGGCAAATGTCATACTAGCCTTCATCACTTTCAATATGTTTGCGACATTTCTACAGCTTAATCAAGGAAACGCTTGGGTTGGCTGATTCAATCCATATTTGTGAGTAAAACAGTGTAGAAACTTGTTTTATACCAAAGACACAACCAGACATAAGATAAGGCAAAGGTCATACTAGCCTTCATCTATTTCAATATGTTTGTGACATTTCTATAGCTCAATCAAGGATACGTTGGGTTGGCTGATTTAATCCATATCTGCGATTAAAACAGTATAGAAACTTGTTTTATATCAACGACACAACCAGACATAAGATAAAAGGCAAAGGTAATACTAGCTTTAATCTATTTTGCTAGATTTGCAATAAGAACTATGCATTTTCAGGTTGCAAACACTACAAAGGATTATTTTTTGCTGTTGGGACGTCAACTACGCTTTCCTTTATAACAGGAGGCTGATTCGACAGTTCTCGAGCTACAGTAACTCTGCCCCGCTCTATCAAATCAGTAGGTCGAGGGCCTAAGCATGTTTCTATGAAGGCCATACAATTTCCTCGATCTATATCAGCTCCACAAATACATCCCTTATCTGACAGACTTTTGAACAAGGTATCTATTTCTAACTCAAGTCTTCTTACCTCCTCCACAAAATAAGCCACGATCGACTTTAAAGCTTTTGAGCGTGATGCATGGGGTATAACTACCATGAAAAAAGGAATCTCGTCTCTTGTGGATTTCTCCAACCTCGCATACCGTGTCTTGTGGTTATCCAATTCCCTGTCTACCACCACACTATATGCAATACTCTCTTCTAATTTTTTACAAGCCTCGTCTGATTCAGCCTGACAGTGAGCTCTAAATCGGCTATCTGAGCACGAAGTCTCACGATCTCACTGTTCACATCTTCCCCAGTCGGAGCTTCCTTTAACATGTCATCCTTCTTCTTTATTAAAATCTCATTCGCTCTTATTTCCCCCTCCAATACTTTCTCCCTAGTACGAGTAGAATCCAACTTATGCTGACACTCTCTCAACTTCGCTTTCCCCTTCAGCACGTGCCCTTGAATTCGAGCTACATCTCCTTCCAGCTTCCTATTTCGAGCTGATAGGCTAACAACATCCCCTTGCACAAGGGAAACCTTAACATCATTTTTGCTCTTCCTCGAGCGCCTCCAGCCTCAACGCTTCTAACACGTGCATTGGCATGTGCTAATTCAGTCTTCAATCGGGCCACCCTCTCATTCAACTAGTCATACTTTCGTTGCACCGTCCGAAACTCCATATCCTTGGCAGGAAGGGCTGTGCAGGTGTTCAACTGCAGCTTCCGAAGTCGATAAATCCTCTCGAGCTATCTTCAACTCGTTATCCTTTTCAATCATTTTCTCCTTCAATCGCTCTAGCTCGTTTCTACTATTCTGAGAGTCAGCACAAGATTGTTCCTGATTGTTTGTTTTCCTTTTCAACCAACGATCAAGAGGCTGATTCGACAGTTTTCGAACTACAGCAACTCTGCCCTCCTCTATCAAACCAGTAGGTTGAGGGCCTAAACATATTTCTATGGAGGCCATAAAATTTCCTCGATCTAAATCGGCTCTACAAATACATCCCTTATCTGACAGACTTTTGAACAAGGTATCTCTTTCCAACTCAAGTCTTCTTACCTCCTCAAAATAAACCACAGTCGACTTTAAAATGTCAGAGCGTGATGCATGGGGTACAACTGCCATTGAAAAAAAGAATCTCGTCCTCTCGTAGGCTTTTTCCAACCTCGCATACAGTGTCTTATGGTAATCCAATTCCCTGTCCTCCACCGCACTATATGTAATACTCTATTCCAATTTTTTACAAGCCTCGTTTGATTTAGCCTGATAGCGAGCTCTCAAATCGGCCACCTGAGCACGAAGATTCTCGATCTCACTGTTTACATCTTCCCCAGCCGGACCTTCCTTTAATAGGTCATCCATCTTCTTTATCAGAATCTCCTTCGCTCTGATTTCCCCCTCCAATACTTTCTCCTTAATAAGAGTAGAATCCAACTTATGTTGACATTTTTACAACTTCGCATTCCCCTTCTGCACATGCCCTTGAATTCGAGCTACATCTCCTTCCAGCTCCCTAATTCAAGCTGATAGGCTAACAACGTCCCCTTGCACAAGGGAAACCTTAGCATCATTTTTACTCTTTCTCGAGCACTCTCCAGCCTCGACGCTTCTAACACGCGCATTGGCCTGCGCCAATTCGGTCTTCAATCGGGTCACCCTCTCATTCAACTCGTCATACTTCCGTTGTACCGTCCGAAACTCCATATCATTGGCAAGAAGGGTTGTGTGCAAGTGTTCAGTTGCAGCTTCCGAAGCTGATAAATCCTCTCGAGTTATCTTCAACTCGTTATCCTTTTCAATCATTTTCTTTTTCAATTGCTCCAGCTCGTTTCTACTATTCTGAGAGTCAGCTCAAAATTGTTCATGATCGTTTGTTTTCTTGATCAATTCGCCTTTCAGCTTGGCCACAATTTTTTTTAATTCGTCCTCAGATCTCTTTAGCGCCTGAATTCGATATTATGCCATGTCCACACTCCTACTCTTTGCCATCAATACGTCAACCTGACTCTTGAGCTTTTCTGCATGTTCGTTTATCTCTTCAAGCTCTTTTCGCCCCCCTTCTCCACGTCGGCATCCCTCTCTTCGATCTTCCTAGTGAGGTCGACAATGGTCTGGTTTGCCTTAGCCAACTTGAAATGCAATTTTACGTATTGGTCTTCTCTGCCCTCATTCTCCTCTTTCATCCTATCGAACTCCTCTACAAATTCCCGATTACATTGAAGTGCATCATCTTTGCGCAAGCGAGCTGCATCTAATTCGACCTACACAGTACAGATACATTATATCAGTTCAACTCAGAGCACTCATTCAACATACATATATATCTCGTTTTCTAACAAAATATCTATTTTTTGACATCAACTTTGTGCAACTACTTCTAAACTTAAGGTCGAAGTACAATCTCAGATGGATGTTCTGTAACCTCTATTTTCAAGTCTGAGGTACACATTCTCTATTTTTCTAATTTGTCCAAAATTAGGATTTATCCTACATATCATGGTCTTATTATTAATAACAAGCTTTGGGTTGCCTTTTACACTATATGTTACTTCATTTTTACTTGGTAGCTCTATATTAATGAAGCATACACGTCAAATATTTCCTGTTATGTTCTAACCTGCAGCTCTGCTTGCAAAGACAGAAGGGACGTAAACTCTTTCTTTCCTTGGCAAGCTCGGTCTCTAATTCTTTTATTCTGAGGCATGTTTCCCTAAGTGCCTACAATAAGGTTTACAAAAGAAAACTTAGCCTACAAAATTATGTCCAGTACACACTATCTCACCGTTTACACAAATATTCCCAACAAATTCTTACAACCAAAAGTCAATTTACTAACCTACCTTTTCATGCTCCACCTCTAGGAGCTCAGCACCGTCCCCTTGGTTGTCTCACTCTGTCTGAGGATAGACACCATCCAACTCATCAGCAACTCCTTTAACTTCTTCTTCATCTTCCTCCACAACATAGGTGTCTGCCTTAATGGCATCCACCTCTTCTTCTGAATACCCCTTTAAAACGAGGTGACGCCCGAGTCTTTCGCGTTACGCCTCCACCTCCTCCAAGGTCATTATTGTCTCTGCTCGTACAAGGCCGATCTCCACTACTTGGGATACCTTTAGCGCCTCCATCTTTTTTCCATATTTGAGAGAATCCGCCTTCAGCCGAGCTACCTTCTTTTCAAGCTCGATCTTCTCCTTCTTCAGTTCATTTTTCTCCTCATCAACTCCGAGACATATTCCCTTCACCAACGAGCTACTTACAAAATACAATTCGACCTCAATCTTTAGTTTAAAAAACTATACGACAGAAAAAACATATCACATGATCAAGCACGAAAACCTACCATTTTTCTTATATCTTCTTCCCCGTGGAGAGCTGCGAGCTGGGCCCTTTCTTCCACTCCTTTCAGATTGTCCTCAGAAACTGGTTGGTCTTCCACGACCTTCAGTCCCAAAGCTCCTGAAGGTTCTATCCTTCTCTTTTTTTCTTTCCCTTCGACCTCACCACTCCCCGTGGTACCAGAGGCCGACAGACGCTTTAACATCTATTTTTTAGGAAACAATCGAGCTAATTTGCTCGATGTAGTAGACTCTGGATGGATTGAGCTGTCCACTCTTGGGGCCTTGGGCAGATTTGTTCACCCATCCCCACCAGTTCTTTTCTTCTGATTGTCATCAGCCTCCGCCATAAGCCTAGCCAATTGATATTTTTGGACTTTCTTAGACTTGCTGTCAATTCGTTTCTTTCTGCTGAGGCCGAGATCTTCCAAAATAGATTCGAGCTCTGCATCTTCTTGAGTAATATCGTCCAATACAGATTTTTTCCTCTCCATGTGATACTTCGAACCTGCCATATACAACATTTATATCATCAAACAATAGATTATGCAGTTTCAACATATTCATATTGTACGTTATGCATTGTTATACTTACTTTGTTTTACAGTTCTAAACAGAAGATCCATGGGTTCTTCGTCATCTCTCTGAAGGCAGTTACCCTTCACCCATGTTACGTTATCATTCCATGCTCGACCTGCTGAGTTCAAATCGAAGAAGCGAAGTCGAGTCGCGCTCGAGCATAAATATGCTCCCCCACTAGCACAATAATTCTTCACCCCATAAAACTGCAACACGTCCTCTGGGGATATTGTCCTCACTTTTCTGTCCTTTTCCCACCTTTTATTCAGGTGATCGCAAACATTAATCACCTCCTACATGTTCCCGTTCATTTGAATGGGGCATGCCCCAATTATATTCATGATCCCCTTCTCCAAATTGGTAAGAGGAAGACTCAACCCGTACTCTAATTGAGACAGGTAACATAAACCCCCCCCCTAGAAAGATTGCTCCGAACATTCCCATCGAAATACTCTAATGAGATCGATTCATTTATACCCCTATCTCTTTTCTCCTCCAAATCGGTCAGCAAATAAAAAATTCCTCCCCCGTCGCTACAGTACACCCCCTAAATTACCTACCAGCATATTCAACACATTTACCCCATGTACCTCCGACCGCATCTTTGGCTTTACAAAACTCTTTAAATGGATCGGAACAGGGATGATAGGTTACCAATCTCCCAGGGAAACCTAAAAATTGCTCAACCCCTACTTCAACCTCGTTGTCAGACATTTCAGTTTCAGACTCTGTTGTTCGACCAGAGGTCGAGACCTCATTAATAGTTGCCTTAACCATGTTAGATACAAGTCTACATGCAAAGGTTTTAACCTACGCAAATACCTCTCACGCTCGACCTACATACAAGTCCAGGTATCTATCATATATTTTCAGTATATATTGCAATATGTTCATAGATTACTATAACTAGTAATTTTTAAAGATTGCTTCAAAAAATAGATTATAAACTTCAAAATCTCAACATGCATTACAGATTTCTACTAACCTTCTATATTGCAGTGAGAATCTGAGGCACCGCCAAATCTTTCCCTCACAACACTGTTGTATAACCACCTTCGTGACTCAATCTCCGCCGTTTTTTCTCGCCTTGACTGTTGATCGCCCTCGATTAAATCCTTACCATACCCTCTGAAAAAATTTCTCGCCTCTCTCTCTTTGCCCTCTAAGTTTTCAAATGTTTAAAAATGTTTGAATGAGGAAGAAGATGTACTATTTTTTCTTTATCTCTCTAATTGTTGGCAGTTATTGTACCTCGCATGAGCCGTCCTCAGTTTTTGAACCGAGGCGTCATTTCCTCTATCCATGTCAGACATCTTGTACCTTTTCGGTAAAGACGTTTTCCATCATTGCCCTCTCCCTTATATTTTAATCTATTTTTATTTCTCATTTTCACACTTCTCTCTGACCTTCCTGCACTCATGATGACTTACACCTTACACGATATCAGATTTGTGCAGCTTTTTCACATAAAATAAATTTAGAATCTCCTACTTTTTTCACTTCTTGTTCTTATATTTATAGTATTAATAACATCATTTCCAAAGATCACGAAATTTTTAAATATATTCAAAATTTTGTTTATCACAACAGTCTCAAACGACATTTGCAACTATAAAGGATCGATTTGACTTTAATATTTTCTTTTAAGCATTATTCGAATAAATACATTGATTTATGCTATTAATTTATTTACAATTATATCTAAAGCAGCCTTGATGACCTGGGCATCCACATCCAATCAGATATCCTCCAACAATCATCACATCCTCAGATTCGATCTCCTCTACAGCAAGAGACCTCATTACTTCCTTTCGAGCTGCTGGGTCCACCACAGCTTCTCGAAAATCTTTTCATAAAATCGACGTTCATATTTGCGATCTTTCCCAATCATATCCAAACTCTCAACATTCACCTCCCTCACTGGCAACTCAGCATCATAGTCCAACAACCCAAAAATTTTCTCCCGTACTTCGGCAACTTTTAAAGCCAAATGCCTCTAGGCGGCATAACGAATCCACTCAGAACGAGTCCACCTCATCTTCTTTTCCTTCCACCTATTTTTAACTCGTTAACCCCCACATTTATACCTTTCCTAGCTTTAAAATTCCCCACAGCTCAGGTATTGTCCTATTTTCTCGTAATAGAAGCCAAAAAATCATGGCAGAAGTTATATCAGAACATATCCCTCTTTATCAAACTCAACCATCTCATTTTCCATCGACCTGATTCCATACAGTATATAATCACAAAACGACCTTTACAAGATTGATCTACCATTCCAAAATTCCGACAATTGTTTTTTAGCCCCCATACCTTTCCTGTCCTAGGTCAAACTTCTTATTTCTTACATCTTTCACATTGCAAACATACTTATAACAGTTCGCTTATAATAACAATTATTTTTACGGTCTACAACATATACATTTTATTTAAAAATAAAATTTTCGACCTCATCACATTATTCTTAGCTCGAATACAGAGTAATTCTATTCTACATCAACATAAAGTTTGTACAACAAAATTTTATTCATTTCGAATCACATTACAAAAACTTTTACAGATAATAAGTCTTTTACAGTAGTCCGAGTTCAATACTTTTACAGATATAAAGTCTTACAAACCAATATGAAATCTGGTACTTTACAGATAACAGTTTTTTGAGTGTTGTACAGATAAACAGGTATTTCAGACACCGCAAAACATCAAATCCTTCAGTTCGTCCTGCTTCAGTGATTTTTCACCCTGGTGAAAAGAAGACATTGGACATAACAACAAGCTTCCCTCACATGAGTTTGGTCGAAGTCTAGTCAAGTTTTAAATAGAAACTATGCAAGCAGAAGACTCAGTACTGGACCCAACCCTTCAAACTGAAGGTATTCTTAGTGCCAAAAGATGATGGAAGTACAGAAGCAGAATTCCACTCCTCGTCTTCCTCAGCCACTACCATTTACGCCCTTCTATAACCACCACCATCGGAGAGTTAATAGAGATGAAGAGGGGCCATCCTTAGAATCCATCACAACACAAGAGATCAGCATAACTACCCCGCAGTTACACCTATCCCTGTATCTGTCTCCCAGCCTTGTCCTCCGCAAGCATGCGGAGACAAGCCCAATGTTTATCGCTTGATAAGATGACAAAATGAAACCTCCACCTACAAAAAAATTCTTCCTCAGCTTCAGCCGCTTCGTGTTCCGACATTCCTTGATAAGTCGAGGGAACGGGAATGGGCGAAGTCATCTCCAAGGATTGATCGCCAAAGTACTTAAACTTCAATCTTTACGTTTCAGTTGCAATTCTCTCTTCAAGGACCATCCTCCGGATCTTTACCATCTTCAGAACTTTCAGAGAATTTGGCAAACAAACAAACGTACTTTGCTTCAAACCTTAGTATAGGTACTATTTATATAACCCTACATTTATTGTGCAGGTACATATTCCAATCGTCATCATTTACTGTAGACGTAACTCTTCAAACCCTAAAAGTCACATACATCAGCATTCACATCATCATTTAATGCATGTCATTCCCCCAAACACACGCGCAGTTTCTATACAGTCAAATCCATCATTACTCCATTTAATATTCAAAAATTCAAACTCGCAAACTGATATCCCACAACTATTTTTCAACCAATGCCACTCATGACTTCGGTTATGAGGGGGGAATTATAGGGGCATACCCCTCGATCTGACACTAGTCGAGCTGCCTCTAGCTCGAACTACTTTATCTCAGGCTTACGCATATTTTCACATGACTTCTCCAGTCAACATTCCAACTTACTCCACGAACTGATGGAGAACGTGGGTCAATCTCAAATCAAGAAAACCTGAACAAGTTAAAGACACATGTCTCACACGAACTCAGCAGTTACTCAGTCAACCGTCACTAACTACATTATTCAGAAAACGTGTTCCAGCACGATGAAAGCTGTGGAGAAAACATATAAAGAAGAAGTTCCAGAAGAGACAAAGACTAGAAAATTACATGAGAAATTACTAAGAAAATAATATTTTCTAGATTCTCAAAAACATTCACACATCTTATTTGCAAGGTTCAAGTATTTCTAATTCTAGAGATCGCTTGTAATAAGATATCAGCCTCAAACAATAAAATCTACTTTTACACAAATCCTCCATTCGTGGTCGTGGTTTTTTACCTATTCAGAGGTTTTCCATGCTAAAACCACATGTGTCGTTTCTTGCTTTCTATTAGATTATCATCACAAGTTCATTGGTGTGTTAGCGAATTTCAAGCCAATTCGAGCTTATGGAATTTCCCCATTACAGGTTCGGTTTCTCGGTTTGCATTCCATCAAAACTTATAAATTTATTGTTTAATTCAAATATTTACTTGACGATACTACATTTTGGCATTTTAATACATGAAAAATATATAGAATAATGAAGGGTTAAGATACATTTAGAGTTTTCTTTACTAATAATGTGTATTCTCAGTTCGGTTCGATTTTTGTCGGTTCCTCTTACGGTTTCTTAATTTATAAACCAAAACCAAAACCAAACCCCAAAAACTAAACTATTTTGTTCAGTTCAGATCAGTTTGGTTCGGTTTCATCAATTTTTTGCTCACCTCTACCTGGGACCTTATATTTTGAGTTGTGAGTCCCTATGTGGTCTAATGTAGGACTATTTATCCTTTAGAACTAGAGGTTCCATCTCGGAACCAATTGGTAGCCTGATGATCTAATATTATGAGTTGCGAGGCTTAAGCCTGCCCTTGGGGATGTGCGAGGTGTGCGACGGCACGGGACCCCAAAACATAAAAGGGCATAGAAGAAGAAGAAAAAATTCCTTCAGGCCTAGAAGGAAAAAGAAAAGAAAAAAAGAAGAGTTTATGCTACATATAATTGACTTTGCTTAGTTTTTTAATATTTTTTGTAGTTTGTATGAGACAAAGATTCAAGCCCTACAACGATAAATTTTAGTCCCCATTTGAATTTTTGCACAGGGCCTTCCAACTACCAGGGCTGCCCCTAGCGAGGCTCTATGTGACTAACGTGGGACTATTTAGATCAACAATTTTTAATCTAGTGCCTTGAGATTTTGAGTTGAGTTACCACACTTATCAGGTGAGACACTGTAAAATACTGGGAATACTAGAGAGGCGTCTAATCAGATAGGGGTGACAGTTGTAATAATGGTTTAGTATCACCTCACTTAAGATCCAGCCTGGTATATATGGTCATTACGTTAAGATCTCACTTTACTTGTCATCGAGGCCTTTGAGAGTAAAACTCCACACCCCTTATTTGAAGGTGGTCAAGCTTATTTGAAGGTAGTCAAGTTAGGATCAATATCATGTGGTGTGTAGAGAGATGTCCTGACACCAGAGAATTTTATGAATAGATAAGGAGTTGGATACTTCCTGTGAGGCTTCCACACTCATCATCGACATCATGTAAAACCTCATAGCCATAAGGCATACATAATGTTAAGCCCATGTACGCATAGTCCTTATTATAGGTCCATGGGTCCATTTATAATTTATATTATTTTTGTACACGTATTTATTTTTATCCTGCCTAGTGAAGATATATACTTATTTATAGGGCCTAAGGCCCCCAACACAACTTCATCAAACCAAACTAAATAATTCTCTCAAAATCTAAATCATCACTGTATCAATAAGCAAAAAATGAAGGCTACTGATCGAGGAATCCCAAAACCAGCTGCGAAAACCAAACAAAATGTTCGTAAAGATCGAAGATCAGCTACTGGGGTTGATGGATCAGTAAAAAAAGGAGGTCATGGAGGCAAGTTCACTTGGTCTGGTGATAGTTTGTCGCAGTCTGAGATCGGGGTTAAGAAAGAAGTTGTGGATGTTAAACACCTGGCCAACTACATTAGGACTCCTAAACTCGGGTCGTCTGCCTTTTATCAATTTCTAAGCACCCATAACATTGTTACTGTATTAACAAAAACACTCCCATGTTTACTGTAATCATTGCGGATGAAAACACAGATCTCCAATATAATCAAAAATTGTATAAATATACCATTGGTAATCGCTGGGGAATTTGGCGTGGCAAATGGTAACCAAAGGCTCTAAATTTAACTCGGGGGCTACAGTATCCAGCGAAACTTTAAGTAATTTTGATAATTGGTACTTAACATGCCCAAGATTATCTTCCTCCTGTTCCAAATATTTAAAACAAAAAAGTTCAATTTTTTGGACAAATGAGAGCATGGGGTTTGCAAGTAATAATAATAAAAATGGGGGGATTGAATTGGGTTTGAAGTTACCATTGGTGCAATTGTTGGGTTTGTTGTGGTCGAAAAAAATCTTCTTGTTGTTGCTCTGAAGAAACCTGCTTATCAGGCAGGTATCAGGCGGGTGTGTATCAGGCAGGTGGGTATCAGGTAGGTATCAGTCAGGTATCAGGCAGGCGAGTATCAGGCTCAGGCGGGTATCAAGCTTAGGCATGTAATAGGCTCAGGCGAGTAGTAGGCTGGTATTCAGGCGGGTATCAGGCCGGTATAAGGCGGGTATCAGGGAAGCTGGTATCAGGCAGACGGTATCAGGCGGTTATTAGGCAGGCAAGTATTAGGCAGGCGTGTATTGTAGTAGCCTACTCGCAGCCTTCTAACACCAGCCAAATACTCGAAGGCTACATCGAAGCCTAGTTAAATACTCGAAGCCCAGCAAGACCATAGCCAAGCTCACGAAGCCTTCCGAGACTAATCAAACACTAAAGGCATTATCGAAGCTAACTACCATACTCGAAGCCAAAGATAGACAGTTAGTGCCAGCAGCCAGTATCAGTATCAGCGAGGCTTCGATTATGGTAGCACATGGTCGAAAGCATACAGTTCTGACAACCAGTTCACCAGACAAACTACTGAAATATGCCGCCTAACAGATGCACCATACTACAATGTTAGGACCGACCCGCAGACAGATGATCCGTACTCAACCCCGGTGCCAACAAGGCTTCGGCCATGGTAATACATGGTCGTAGGCTGACATATTTGATAGCCAGCTCACCAGACAGAACAATAAAACAGCCGTCTGACAGCTGCAATATCATAACCGACTCCACGTGTAAAGAATGTTGTCCCTAAGGATATACTTGTAATCTGACCTCCCCATGGTTCTCACCCTATTCCTATCTCCTGTAAATTGGAATGAGGTATCACGGTGAAGGGGTTAGAAAATCTCTCCCGCAAAGCCCTACATGATTACCTTCGAATACCCTATAACAGTCTATCTCTCGAACCCTCGGCTAACTCGATATATATCAATTCTCCTTAAAATCTTCACTAGAGGTTGTGCAGTAACCCATTCAAGGACTCCGCGCAAGTGTGTGTCTTGATAGCATTGCTTATTATTGTCATCTATATACTTGCAAACCCCTAGTAGAAGGATAATCCCTTGGTGCAAGAGCCAGTTTCCCTTCATACAAAATCAGGCCCCTATATTTGGTGCCGTCTGTGCTATACCCACAGTGCCAATCCTTATTTTCCCCAAGTTTTTCTCTTTTTTAGCCATCCTCAATGGCCCTCACCCTCTATTCAACTTTCGCCATAGCCGGCAATTCCGCCGACGGAATCGCCGCACAGCTCGCCCTTATTTTCCAACAGTTCGCTCAAGCTGAGGAGCGCCACAACAGTCAGTTATGCCTTAAGCATTAAGAGCACCGCCAAGAGTTCAAGGCTGAATGCCAGCGCCGTTTGGGCGATGTGGATAGACAATATTGTGCTCTCGATGAACTATGTAATACGGTTCGCGGGCTGCAACAATTTCAAAGTCAAGATGCCTCTCCACACTCTCAAGCACCTGCCCCATTGTACGTTTCAGCACGCGCTTGGCTTGGTCCCCATCCACACCTCCAAGTCCCCCAAGTCCACATCGGCGCTGCGGGCGCTCCTACCACGATACCCAATGGCTCGATTCATCTAGGTATTCCCATCACGGAGGACTCCTCAAATTCTACCCTTCGTACCTCCAGATACCCCACACGCCGCCCCGTTCGAGAATATCTCAGGGAGTGTAGCGTCGAGCATACCCCACACTCTCAAGACCATAATCCACGACCCCACCGATCTCCCCCTCGTCCTACCTACATTACTCAGTAGGAACTCGATCAAAAAATCCACGCTGCTATTCGCATAAGTGCGAGTCCCACGCCGAACTCGTAGAGTCAGTCAAACAACCCCCTCTGCCCTAAACTCCTCACTATCGAGGTACCGCCAAACTTCCATTCCCCAAATATCAGCAAGTACCGCAATACCTATCCTCAGTCACATGTCCTCGAATTCTAAAATGCCTTCAGTTTGTATTCGACAGCTGATCACCTCTTATGTCGAATGTTTCCTACCAGTTTGACCAACAACCCTCACAAATGATACCACAACCTCTCCAATGGCTCGATCCGAAGCTTCGAACAATTGTCCAACCTGTATATCGCCCAGTTTGCCTTTAATAAAGACCGCGAGATCTGCACTACAAAAAAATGGGGCAGTTGCCACGGAAGACTTTTAGTTTTTGCCATAATTATATCAGTGACAAACTACCACAGTTAACACCGTGGCTATTAGACTAAAACTGTGGCTAAAAAAATCAAAAAACACGAATTTAGCAAAATCGTAGCTTAAGAGCATAAAACAAAGCTCAAATTATTTTAGCTCCCGCGTACGCCTTGTTTTCCAGCACATTCATACGATTTTGGTTATCGAATCACAAGAGAAATTCCTTTATTTTCTCATCTCCACTTCACAAATTCTTTGTTCTGATTCAGAGGTACCTCTCTCTCTCTCTCTCTCTCTCTCTTTATCTCTCTTTCGATTAGGGTTTCGTCGAATTTCTCCGTTATTATAGTTTGATTTGCTTTCTAAGGTTTCATCATTTGATTTATTCCAGTTTCAATCGAGATTTCATAAGCAACAACAAGTGATTCCTCGATCAAAAGGTGCAATTTTGTTTACCGTAATTTTCATCTATTATTGATTTTGTATCTTCTAGTTGTGAGATAAATCCCATCCCCAAATCCCAAATATGAGTTATATGTAATCCCCTAAATCTAGCAGCAACCCCATCATTTCATCAAAGAGATTAAAACCAAATCCCATGCTAGTAGTTGACCCATCATTATGGACCTAAGGTTCCTCTAGAATCTTGAATTAAGAAATCATACATAATTGCTGAAAATGCCATTTCCTGGAGTCTATTTAGAAATCTCTTGTTTAGATTACTAATAGATAATTATACAACTCCTAAACCAGACCCGGTGTCACAGCTATGCCTTCTGAAGTCACCTAGCCTCCAATTGTTTGGGTGCTCTTCCTAGCTTTTTCATGTGCTAGGATCCGTCTGTTGTTTTAAGCTGATCTTTCGCCAATACACCCCCTCATTTCTTTAAAAAGGGCTTTCAGGTCCTTCGCTACCGCTGGCCCTTTTAAAACAACACACCCTAAGCTTTACTCTTTTTTTACACACCGCTGCTATCTTGCTGTTATATGAAAAGGGATCTTTCATAGTGGGTTTGGATAAACCATTACACCTTGGAAATTTAGCTTTCTTGCTTCAGCTATTCTTCCTATAACCATAACCACTACGCCTTGGAAGTCGAGCTCTTTGGCTTTCTTGCGCTCCAACTATTGCTCTCCTATAGCCATTACGTAGTTTAGGATCCTATTTTCCATTATCCACTATTTATCCTTAAAAAAAGAAGTGGTCCTTTCTAAAAAGCCTCTCGAACTTGCGTACGAAGAATTGACTTTCTTAAACATTGGAGCTGTAGGTTTTCAAGCATTGAAGCTATTTGCAATTAAAGAAAAGAGTAGCCTAAGCAAGGGCTAATAGCTGAAGTGACCAATGGGTTTTTGTAGTTTAGGAGTGGGCCCTGAACTACAAGTCATAACCACGCCGTAGCAAGAAAGATGTGGTAAGGTAGTTCCTTTTCTTTCTTTTGCCACGCTTCGCTACAATGAACTTAAACTATAATTACGTCGTAGCATCGGGGGTAGTGGTAATAGTGATGTCTATAGGTAGCTTTTAGATATCAGAAAAGGAAGTGTTTTCCAATTTTTTTTGGTTATAAAGCCATTAGCAAACATTGGAGGTGTGATTTAGAAGTTTAAAAGAGGCGTGATTCAGAAGTTTAAATGAGCTATGGCAAAGGAAGCGAAGGCCTAGCTCCACTAGCCGACCTCGCCACGAAGGAATATGAGGATGAGAAGCATGATCCGGAAGAAGGAGTTTAAAAGGGGAGAGCTTAGTAAAGGCTTTAGTTGTTGGAGGTGGAGGAAAGAAAGAACGTGCTTGTTTCTTAAAAATAAGAGCTATGTGGCTAAATCGTTGTTGGGTTATGTGCAACAAGAAATCAGGTAGCCTAAAGAAAAGATATCAGAGGGCTTTAAAAAGACGAATAGTATGGGTTAGGCTGCCTTCTATATACATTGGAGGTGGGAGCTGGCTTTCTTTTAGTTGCCTAAAGGCTACAAGTGCGAGTTAAAGCCTAGATAAGTAGTTAGAAAGATTATGGAAAAAAGGTGGTAATGGCTCTTTATCCACTTTGAAAGACTAATTACTGTAGTTTAGGATCCTCTAGCTACTTCTTTAATACATTTTTATTTTTTTTGAACCCAAATTATATAGATTGATAAAAATTTGAAGCCAAATATGGAAGAAAGATGTCTAAGAAGAACTTCAGATATTTCTGGTTTTGCTAAATACATTTCCAATATTGGGCTGGCGACGTAGAATTCAAACAAATGAGAGAAATAACAATGCTTGTCAAACACACAAATGAAAGGCTAGAAGTACCACGACATTAACCCTATCAGAGATCAAAGATCCACTCGCTGATGCTGAAATATGATGAAACTGCCATGTTTCCACCAACAAGAGGTTACTCACTTGTTCACCATGTGCCTCGCTAAATTTCAACCATGTGTATTAACCGCTTCCCAAACTAGATTCTTCGGGATAGGATTAGTGATGTCCCGAGCCTGCAATGCAGCGGTCCTAAGAGCCCCAATCGTCAAAACATTAGCCTCCAAGAAAGAAACAATCAAGTAAGGCAAGTTGTGCTTTTTGCAAAGTTCTCTCACATATGGGGATATCTTCCTAAGGTTACACCTTGGCAACCTGGGAACAAATGATGCTGAATTTGATACTGTAAACCACCATGAAATCAATCCATCCAAGACGGACATGTGATATCCAGCATTCCCTTCGTCTGATTCTCAAACCAGTTATTCCCAACAGGTGGACCGACATAAAGATTAGACGAGAAATGGTTCAAGCAGAACTTAACATGTTGAACTTCAGTAACAGCAAAACTCGCAAGCACAAACATCACTCTCTCCCCCAATTCGGAAGAAACGAAACAACAAGAGGAAACCAAATCCAGAAAACAAGAATCCCAATTATCTCCTAAATCCTATTGGGTACACTACGCTTTGACGACAACAATATAAACGACTGAGCAAACAAATTCAACCGGGAAAGGCACATAATAGGATAAAATGTCCAATGCTGATAACTCACTAGAAAAAAAAACTACTACTATTCTTTTACTAACTCTAGCTCTTTTCCTTAAGGATCCTCTAGGGTTACCGAAGCTTTATTTAACTCCTACAGTGGATTAGAGTTTAGAACACCCGTTATGCCTTTACGCAGTTTAGGATCCTTCACTGTACGCAAGTCCAAAGAGTTTAGAAGGCTTTTTCCATGTAGTTTTGGATCCTCGTCTTCTATTTTTAAAAGGTACCTACTTTTTATAAGCTCCAGTGTACGCAAGTTCAACTTTAAACTCTTTTCTTTAGTTTTTCTGTAATGTATATTTAAATAGCTTTTTTTAGCACTTTTCTTTGTACGCAAGTTGGCTTGTAGTTTACCGGCTACGACCTTCTTCTTCTGACTCACTCTTCTAGTAGTTTTGAAAGCTAGCTCCACATCTTCTCCAGAGCCTGATCATCCTTCTAAAGGTTACGTCTATCGGTCAACTATTATTTTTATTTATTTTTAACAAACAACGCATTATTAAAACGAAGAAGCTTCTTTGATGAGCTCAAGTTGACATGTCCACACATACTAAACAGGTCTGCTTACTCGTTTACACAATTTTAATTTTCTCCCCATTCTTATACGACATCTCCTTCAGCGATTTTCCCTTAAGACTCAAATTGAAGTTATAAATCCATTCAAACTAGCTTACAAAAATAATTTTCATTCACGCAGTTCAGTTATTTGTTGATCCCATTTTCTTGTCTTCCTCATTCTCACACGATATGTCCTCCAAAGACTTCTCGTTAGACTCTGAAACTAAAAGTGCAAACAACATCCCAAAAAAGTTGTTCACACCAAACATGATAAGCGAATTCTTAACTCCAATACCTGCATGGTACCCTGCATCTGTCTTAGTCTTATCCTGGCTCTGGGCAGCATTCTTAACTTCAATTCTTAACTCCAAAGACCTCCCGTTAGACTCCGGAACTAAAAGTGTAAACAACATCCCAAAGAAGTTGATCACACCAAGCATGATAAGCGAATTCTTAACTCCAATACCTACATGGTACCCTACATCTATCTTGGTCTTATCCTGGCTCTGGGCAGCATATAAGAACCCAAATGCACCAATAATAGCACCAGCCTTTCCAGCTACAGCTGAGATACCGTGACATGTTGAACGCAGTCAGGCTGGGAAGATTTCAGCAGGCACTACGAATGTCGTGGCATTGGGCCTGAAATTTGCAAAGAAGGTTAAAGCATACATCATAACGAACCCTATTCGGTTATCCTTTTGAGTCCAGTGGTTGTAAGGGAAGGCCAAAGCGAACATAAACACTGTCATGAAGAAAAATCCCATCATTTAGATTTTGAAGCGCCCAATACGGTCTATAAAAGCCACTCTAAACCAATACCCTGGTACAGTACTACATAGAGCAATAAGCGTTTGTGCCCTTGCAATTTTATAGACCTCTTCAACCGCATTCATGGTTTTTGCTGCAGGAATCCACCCAACTGTAGAAAAATATCTTTCTGAAACAAGTTATGACTGTAAAATACGATATCTAGCAAAAACCAAGTACTTGTAGTCCCAAGCAAGTGAAGCCCATGTCTATGAAGGAATTGCTTAGAGAACAATCCAAATGAATTGCTAGTTTCTTGTGTTATATGCTCGATTTTTCAGGTTCTGCCTCGATTTTAACTTACAGTACTTTTGACATATCAGCAGCCGCCTGTTTAGCATTTTTAGCAACTAGGGAAATATAGCGAGCAGTTTCAGGTATTTTCAAACGCCAATAGTATGTCAGAGCAGCGGGTAATGCGCCAAACATTACAATAAGTCTCCAAACGTAATCAGCTTGAGAAACTGTTGGGCCAATGGGATCGACTTCATAAGATGGGGCATCAAATTTGGCTTTGAAGGCTGCAGAAAGGATAATTCCAACCATCCCGCCAGCTAAAATTCTGAAGCCTTGCATAGCAAAAACGGCGGCAATGAAGGCACCACGAGTTTTCTTATTGGCATATTCAGACATAATTGTGGCAGAAAGTGGGTAATCACCACCAATGCCAAATTCAAACCAGAACCTGAAGAAACATAGAGTAGCAATAACTGATTTAGCACTTTTGCCGAAGGAAAGTCTCGAAGCAACTGAACAGATAACCATGATCATGAGGTTCATTCCATAAACACGTTTACGACCCATTTTTTCACTGAGCTATACAGATTGCGCCTCTTCTTTATCTACATCAGCTAGACGGGACTTCCAGTGCCAATGTCAATAACAGCTATAGACCTATGGACCAGGTCGTTTCTTTCTATCCATCTATAGGCGCCCTTTTTCTAGTTCAGTCAGAAGCCTTTCCGCGCTATCACCTATCTACTATGACTCACCAATGGATTTTTGCCTAAGATTTTATTCAGAATCTTAGGCGACACTTTCTATGGAATCCATGGGTCCTGCTCCATCTTCAATACACCCTTCTTTCTAGCTTCACTCTCACACCCTTTCTTCTTTCCTGAACACTAGAGCTCACCTCCTTCCACCCCTGGTGGGCATCTTGTAAAACTATAGGCTTTCAGAAGACTGAACGTATGGGCCACCTTCATTCTACTGACTTCCTTTCTCTGATTCTGACTCTAAGACTGATCTCTTAGCTCCTAAAGATAGGGGTGGAAGATGCTTGCTTTCCTAGTAGGATGGATGCTTGGTCAAGTGTTTAGGTCTATAGGTGAGCCTTTTGGAGTGGCAAATGCTTGGCTTATAGGTCAAGTGTATTGGCTCTTATGTTCATGTGCGGAGTTTTCTTGATTGAATACAGAGAGTTACCATTTGGTCTTCTCTGCATTTCATAGCCAAAGAATGTCGAATGTTATTATGGTTTTCTGAATGTCAAATACATCTGTTTATATGGGTTTTAATGCCCTTTGCAACCACATGTTACATGTAGTCAATGTAGATTCACCTTTCTTTCATTCATGTTGTAGTAAATTGGTGTTTTATATGTATAACTGAATCTGCTTCAAGTTACTCAAATCTCTAATCTTATATTCTTACTCAAATCTTTAATCATATTTTATAATTACCCGCTTTTGAAAGCATTTTTTGCCGGAGTTCTAAGCTAACAGTTAAAGCCGTAGAGTTTTTGAAGTTGACCTTCAGCTTGTTGGACATTGATACAGTTTGCACTGTCTTCATGCCTTTAAGTTTATGATATTAACATTTACATCTGGATAAGTCTTTCCTTGTTTTATGCCTTACCATATTTGTATTTTGAAGATAATATGATGTGCTGATGTTCTTTTTATCTATTTGCATATGTTTCTTTCCAACTTTAACGTAATTCCAAATGTTTTTATTTTCTCGAAATGCATATTAATTGGATAGATTTTGGTTAGGGGATTTAGA
The DNA here is from genome assembly GCA_014058105.1 of Kingdonia uniflora. NCBI lineage: Eukaryota > Viridiplantae > Streptophyta > Magnoliopsida > Ranunculales > Circaeasteraceae > Kingdonia > Kingdonia uniflora. The sequence continues at coordinate 44,160 of JACGCM010001993.1, forward strand.
TCCCCTTGATGTATTCGGGAGGAATCTATATTCCCTTATCCAGATAAACTGAATTAATGTTAGTCGTATCCATTTTGTAAATGTTTATGATATTTTGCAGTTCTTAATTATACAATAGTTAAATGCATGGCTCATTACAATCCTTTTGATAACTTGCAATCATCGAGTGATGACTCAAATACTGCAGATACAGGTTAGATTTATTATTTCTTATCATTTTAAAATCAATTCGTATTTCATTAATAATATTACTCAATGTTGAAATTTATTTTTCAGGAAATAATTCTTCATCTAATGCAACTTCCAAAAAGAAAAGAGGATTAGCACGAGGTTCAAAACCCCTACTAAATGGAAAGAAGAAAAAGATTGGCATAAATTCATGGGGTCAACCGAATCAAGCAAATTCGAAAACGAATACCTACTCTTCAGATATAGGATTCCAAGTTTGCATGCACCTCCCTATTATTTATGAAAGCTTTAAGGATGTCCCTAATGATCGTATTGCATTAGTAGTAAATTGGCTGGAGGTAAACTTTTATAAGTTCAATGTTATAATTTTCGAAATGGTTACCAAGATTTTCACATTTTAGTTAATTTGATTGATTGTTTTTCTTGTATCTGTAGGAATGTTACGATATCTCTCATGTTGCCCGGTTTGATTTAAAAGAAAAAATTAGAGACCCTTGGAAAATGTATAAGTATCATTTAAATACCACATTGATTGTAGGAAATAATCCCGGAGATGTGAAAGCTTCTCCGGCCCCTGAATTTGTTCCAAGGGAGGATTGGGTAAAGTTTGTTGATTACTGCAATTCGGATAAGTTTATAGTATATGTTTATGTTATACGTACTTATCCTTGCGTAAGAGTATTTTTTTTTCTTTTCATTTGAGTGATTATCGTGATATTTATACTTCAATTATATTTGACTAATTCCAGACTAAAAGTAAAAAGAATAAAAAAAATCGGGGGAAACTAATAGCGCCGTGCACTCTTGGTAGAACTAGTATGCAATTACTCGTCATAAATTGGTAAGACACACATGTTTACGTATTTACGTTTTCTACAATTTTTTTAAAGTAATAATTAAATACGTTTTAAATGGATAGGCTGAAGAAAGAGGTGCTACAGATGAGGAGATTGGTAGGGTTGAAGTGTACATTTCAGCCCATACCAAAAAAGATAAGACCATTCAATGCCCTGATGTTATTGTAAATATCTCTTTTAACTCATAAATACTCTTAAAATATAGCTTAGAAATGCATGTATTATTAACTTTGTTATTATCAAACAAACGAAAATATTTATAGGTGGAACTGCAAAATACTATGTGGAAAGACCCTAAAAGCATTCGAACGGGAGCCAACGATGCCATTGCTCAGGTTTTTAATGTGATTGAATTAATTATAGAAATGTAATACTATTTGTCAATTTATAGTTATATTCATATCTACGCAGAAATTTGGCAAAGAGAGGAAAGGTAGAACTCGGGGTATGGGTGCGGCATTAGCATATCCTTGGTGGAAAAAGTTGGTCACATTGTCAACGAGAATGAAAAGCTGCGATATAATAACAACGAATTGAAGTTTGCCACTGAGAAGTTAAGAAAAGATTTGGATGCACTGACCAAATATGTTGGAAACATCCCGATAAGTTCTATATTTTTTTGAGCTTTTGTTAATGCTTCAACTGTCCAGGCACTTTATTTTTGCCTTCACATTCCTTTATAAAGTCGTAGGTCTTTTGTTTTTCTTTGCTTGGTTTTTTTACATGTTTGTTATTGTGCTTGCAAGTATTACCATAAGGATTTAGCCATAGGAGTTTGGTTTGGGGCTTGAAGAGAGTCTCAAAAAGCTAAACCATCTAAACACCTCTTCGTAAAACCCTTCCGCTATGTTATATTTCTAAGAAATAGAATCCATGTGAACACTCTTAACTCAGGAGATAAATCGCTTTTAACTAGTAGGTATAGAATAAATATGAATTTATGGAGCATAATATAATAAGCACTCATCAGGTAATTTTATTTATAGAATATTTGCCTCCTATTGATTTTGAAGTTTATGTTAACTGCAATACTTCATACAAATCCACGAATAGTGCCACTTAATAGTATGCCACGTAATACTAACTTTCTAATATTTTTGCACTCAGGTTATATCATCAACGGATAACTTGCATTCTCAACAGACCACTTCATCATCGCAACGTGAACAGGTATTAAATTAGTTTTAGTTGATATAGAGTATTAGTAAATTGGGAGTTAAAGCTCACTCTATGAAACTTTTAAACAACAGGAAAAACACCAACATATTGACAAAGAATATAGGTTGGTGGGTTGCCTACGGAGGATAGTTGCGCATGGTGTCATCGTTGGTGTTGATCCAACTGACATGTGTCATTCAGTTGCTTTGGGCGACGACTTTTATAAAGTTGCAATCCATGATATTGTTGATGGTAATGCTTTGTTGTTCAGGCCCAACAGTAATATTAAGCAACTCTTAGATGTGGGCATCGGAAGCTTTGTTGCATGACCCAAAAGCATGATTACTTTTTAGAATATGAACATTTTTAGTTAATTAGATCTTGTTAGTTTTCTTTTTTGTAAACATGGGATAGTGTTAGTTACTTTTGCATAGACGTAACTAGCTTTTGATGCTTATAATCATGTTTATTAGTTTCTTTTCTATTGAAAGATATGTATGTCAAGTATTAACATTTATAAAATTACCTATTTCACCCAATTAAGCAAACCTGTTTTAACTCCGCCTATGCAAAGTTGTTATAGCTTTGCATAGCCGGTTCCAAGCCCGGGTAAAGGAGGAAAAGAGGTGAGATTATATGCTTCAAACATATAAGTGCATGGTTACATCACATGTAATCTTTGGTAAATTATATGCTTTAGACATGTAGATGCAATGCAGATGCAGGACAATTATAGGGCTTTTGGTTACTTCTTGGAGACAGGAGGAACTAACAAGAGAAAACATGTGTAAGCTTCTTTAACCTTTTGGTTTCTCTAGGCTTGATATTTTCCCAAAACTCCCAGATTATTGCATTAGACCTATTTGAGTGGTATTTTATTGGTGTGACATATGGCAGGGAAACCTTGAAGCTAACTAAAGTGTCTGCAAGTGACAAGTTAAAGAGTTTCCGTGCATCACAAGAGGTACTTGATTTATTACTTCTTTTATTGATACACGTGGGTTTTGCTAGACTTCTTTAACCAGATCAACATTCTTTATGGAACCCTTACTGAATTCTGCACGGACTCTCTCTGTCCTACGATGTGCACAGGACCAAAGTAATCTTCTATAAGACTAACTTAAACTCTTCCTTGTGATTTTATCTATAACAAATAAGTTTGTTTTAGTTTATAACTATCAAATTTATAGTAGACATGACTAAGAAGGTGTCAGTTTGCTATTATCTAAAACATGTTCTAATCGTAACTTCACAGGTATGAGTATGGATGGGCTGACAGCGTTGAAATAAAGAAACCCATAAAGGTTTCTGCACCAAAATATGTAGACTATTTGATGGACTGGATTACAGTTCAACTTGATGATGAGAATATATTTCTACAAAAACTGGGTATGCGCTAAAATTCTTGATGTAAGTAGGGAATATGTGATGAAACTCAGTTTAACACAGTATATTGTCCATTGCAGGAGTACCATTTCCTCACAATTTCCTGGACGTTGTAAAGATAATCTTCAAGCGGCTATTCCATATTTATGCCCACATTTATCACTCGCATTTTCAGAGTATTGTGGGTCTTGGGGAAGAAGCGCATCTCAATACTTGCTTTAAGCATTTTGTTCTGTTTACATGGGTAAGCTCTTAATGTTTCTAGACTTTTTAGCTTTAACTGGGTTTCTTTCATAATTTGTGTTTTCTTTGTTATCATGCATACATAACAGACTTGTTTCGTTTAAATGAAATATAAAAAACCCAATTCCACGTTGTTTTACGTGTACTAATGATTTTTTTAATTTCCATGTAGTAAACAAATCATGTTGTTTTTTTAATTTCCACGTTTTTTTTTGTTTGTTTTTTTAAGGTATAGAAACATTTTTTTTTCTTTCGAAAGAGAGAGAGAGTACTAAGCATCAATGTTACATAGACTAATATAACATGGAAACAAGACCCAAAGTGAAACATATACAGCCTCAAGTAGCTCACAACATATTGGATTTATAGATGGCTTAAGCTACAGTAGCAGGAGAGATGAGAGAACATATACCCCATCTGTTCGTCTCTTTATATACAAATTGTTGCATCAGTGAATCAAGTTCGAAGCTCCTTAGACATCCTGATCCTGAGAGATGCGAATCTCTGAACCATATTGATCTTGTCTTCGTGGATGGGGTGGCTCAGCATCAACAGATTGTTGTTGTTTACAACTGCACGAACCAGTATTTCCTTAGCTTCCTCGTGTTTCTTTTTCAGCATGTTGCAAATATCTTCAAGTTCTTTAGCACAAGCTTCAGCCTTCTCAACATTACCATCATTCTCTATCAATGCAGGGATCTCTAGATCAGCGACGGGGATATCTAGAGGAGTAACAAACGGAGACCTGGAGAGATAACTATCTTCCGGATTCTCAGTGTTGAGGACCCGCTTTGTATTAACTTGATCTGAGGTTTTCCCTTGTTCACCAGGTGATTTGGTAACTTTTGAAGGATTGAAGGCCATTAGTTCTGTACTTGGTGCCTCAAACGCCTTTCTCTTCAATTGTGGGCTTAAGAGCTTATGTTTCTCTACACCTAGAGCAGTAACCATCTTTGCCATTGTGTTTATGTCCGTGTTTTCCTTCGAGCGCATCAGTAACTTTATTTCCTTTCTGACAGTGAGATGAGATAGGCCCTTCTTTGATGTTATAGATGGCCTAAGAGCATCAGCAGCAGGATAGGTAAGTTAGTGAGCCATGTCATCACTTTCCTGACGGGTAACTAGGTAAAAATTGAAGTCCTTTTTCAGCATCTACATATTTGCTAGCCAGCTCAGCACCAAAAATTATAAAAGGTAACTTTACCAATATAATAATTGATCTTATTAAAGGATACGTAAGAAAGATGATCGCTAGCGGGTGGTTATATGTAGCGATGTTTTATCTCGATCTGAGCAAGATTTGGATATTGGCCATCCTGGAAAAGAGGGAATTATGTGTTTTTGCATGCCAGTTTGCATATTGGCCATCCTGCTTCCCATGCTCTAAGTGGCTTCAAGCCACTAACATCAATTGTGTTTTTGTCAGCTGTCAGAGGAGAAAACTTATTTTTTTCAACAGAAGTACTCTTCGAGCTTTTAATATGTGGTATACTCTAAAGGACATGTTTAGTATTGATGCTTTTGTGAGTGCTAGATGTAGCTGTCCCTTCCGGTAATCGAGCATAATGATATTCCAAACTGGAAATATTATTAGTTTTATCAGCCTTTTGACTTATAACAGGCACACTTCTTGTTACAGCTTGGTCATTTGATTTTAATGCATGTATCTGGTGATTCGCAGCTATTTATCAGTAGGGTAAGGCTGGGATTTTTTTTAGCAAGGATCTCTCAGTTCAGTTCTTCTTAGACTAGCTCTGTGCTGATGAGAGCTCTAGCCAACTTTTCCTAGTTCGGTTAGGCCTTTTTTAGCAGTAGTTAGAGACGGATCCAAGCTAGCTTCTTCTGAAAAGAGCAGTATTTTAGACACCTTTTCAATCATCATTGGAGGCTAAAAAATAGGTGTTTCCTCAGGTGTGCTTTGGTCAAGGCTTAGGTATTCTATCCGCCCAGTACATGACGCTAGAACGAAACCTGTTAAAAAAAGGGAAAAAAATAGGTGGGACGTGGTCTACTAGAGGCGTAGCAGGAGATAAGTCAGCAACACACGGGAAGCATCAAAGCGTTTGGTAGACCACGACTATTATAGATTTGCTTTCCTTCTTGTAGTCGGCTCACTAAGTCTTTTAAACCCTCCCCTTCGCATTGCAACTTGTGCAAATACTTGTGAGTCATAGCATTTTTCGCTTTAGCATCCTTTGCTCCTAAACTACTTCTTGTCTTTTTAGTAGTTTAGGACACCTTTGTTTTTGCATCCTGGCTCCAGCAAGAAAGAAGAAGGACCCAGCAAGGATAATAAAGAAAAGGGCGAGTCTTGTAGTGTAGTTTTAGAAGCTGAGGGTTTAAAAGGGCTGACACCGCATCCTGGGTACCAAGGTAGTTTAGAAGACCTGGATAAAGGAAAAACAAAAGCCAGGCAAGGGTGAAGCGCAGGCTATTACTAAAGCCAGGCTGAATACGATAGAATAGCCAGTAGACTATGGACTAGTCCTTCATGTGTCAAGATATAAAAAAGAATAACCAGTAGACTATGCACACCAAACCTTACTCCAAACAAGCTAAGCGTAGATTTTTATCACTAACTGTATCCATAATGGTTGGAGTCACAAGAGGCATTTTAATCTTTACATAGATAGTTCTGGTATGTAAACCTTTTACCTTTTAACATTTTGGTAGAGGGCCATGTAAATCACTTGGATTATCCAAGGGGACCAATGATTTTACATAGATAGTTCTGGTATCTTTATCTTCTATGCTTATTTAATTATAGAAGCATTTTAATCTTTACATAGATAGTTCTGGTATGTAAACCTTTTACTTTTTTTACATTTTGGTAGAGGGCCATGTAAATCACTTGGATTATCCAAGGGGACCAATGATTTTACTGAAAAAAATTACGCCTTAAAAATGTGATGCCATGCTGGAGGAAGAACGCTAGTTTGTCGTTATTGCATCACACTCCGTCTGGGATTTCCAACAGATCCCATCCATGAATCCCTTAACTTTCCGTAGATAATTAAGCAACCTAGATTTGTTGAGTGTTTTATATACATTCTCCAAGACTCTTCGTGTTCTAATAGTTGATGATTGGAGATGATGTATAGTGAATGAGTTATGTATTCTTTCCTTCTACAGGTGATATTGATCAAGCTTCTACTACAATAAGCACTACATCATCTAAGGCAGTACCTCCTACCACTGCCATTGGGGAAGCCACAAAAGAGATTGAGAACGTTTTCCATCCTTCAGCTAGCACTTCATGTTTGAACCTTCTCCGTTACTCGTTTTTTTATTATGTTCCTTCTAGTTTTAGCCATTGTCTGACAAGTATATAGATTCTAAAGTTACTTCTGTAGCCTTAAGTTTATTTCGTGTATGATATGTGAATTGTCAGTAAGAAACATGCTTATAATTTATCTCATTTTATGTATATTTTTGAAATAATTTCTTTTTTGATTATTTATTATATGTTTTTGCCATGGATTATATAGTGGTGAAAGTAAATTTTTACCACGGATTTTGTAGTGGTGAAAGTAGGTTTTTGCCACGGATTTTGTAGTAGTGAAAGTAGGCTTTTGCCACTGATTCTGTAGTGGTGAAATAAGGCTTTGGCACTGATTATGTAGTGGTGAAAGCAGGCTTTTGCCACGGATTTTGTAGTGGTTAAAGCAGGCTTTTGTCACGGATTTTTTAATGGCAAAAAAATTATCATTTGCCACGGTAAAAGTCGTGGCAATTGAATTTTTTTTTGTCACGGTAAAAACTGTGTAAAAGCTTTAGCCACCTCATCTACGGCCACGACCTTTGCCGTGGCAAAAACGGTGGCAAAAACGTTTTTGCCACAGATTTTTTGGTGGCTAATACCCTTTATTCTTGTAGTATCGGGTCGATGCCCTTTTCAACTTCCAAAAATCTCCCAATGAAACGCTTGAAGCTTTCACCAAGCGGTTTCTCGGCGAGTCGCGCAAAGTTGAAAACCTCGACTGCGCGAATGCTGTTCTCACATACTCTAACGCTCTACCCGATAACAATCGTGTCAAGGAGTACATCGTGCTTCATAAGCCCAAAACCCTCGAGGAGATGTTATCCAAGGTCAACAGATACATTGATCTCGAGCGCCTCCATGAATCCAATTGCCAGGGACAAGCCTCCACCACCAACCACAGCAAGCCTCGACCTTCGCCCATACCCATAGTCGCTCCCGTCTCACAGGAGACTGAGAGCCGCAAACGACCTCATTTTGATGTCTCTCCTTTGGAAACCCGCAAAAAATGACCCATGTCGGTCCTCCCAAAACTCACTGCCCCTATCAGCACCATGCTCGCACAAATACAGGCTGACCCTATTTGGCGTACCCCCTACCCCATTGAAGTCCGCAAGGACGAACCTTATTGCCAAATCCATAAGTATAATTGCCACGCCACCAATAAATGCTATTCCCTCCAGCGTTCGCTGGAAATGATTTTGAAAGCCGGTCGACTATATCGATACATCGCTGATCTCCCCGGTTACCTCTACGGCTCATTCCCTTAGCCACAACCCGCCCCAGCAATCGACCCAGCCGAGGTACACATCTTCCAACTCTACCTCATCATGGTAAATAACATCGACAGCGATCATACTCGAAGTAAGAGAAAGAGAGTCGAAGAATGCTCTAAGGTATCCTACCAATAGAAACTACCCTCCCTTCTCCCCAAATCTAGCCAATGTCCTCGACCTGAAGGTATATCCTTTATTGACTGTGATACCTCGCACGTTCGATTCCCCCACTTCGACCCCTTGGTCATCATGTTCAAAGTCGAACATATCGTCCTCCACACTATGCTCATCGACACAGGCAGTGTCGCAGACGTGCTCTTCCTCCAAACCATCCACGCCATGAAGAAAATTGACCTCATTACCCCTACCAATGTCAAGCTTAAAGGCTTCAATGGTGCTACCAAAGTTGCAGTCGATCGCCTTAGCTTCCCCGTCACCACTGGCCATGTTACCCTCCAAACAAGCTTTCTTGTCGTTGACAAGAAATTAGAGTACCTGGGCATCCTCGGGCACGATTGGCTGCACGCTATGAGAGCCATTCCTTCGACCTACCACCAAACACTTTATTTTACTACCCCTTGTGGTACGTGGAACTTAAAAGGCTCCCAACTCCTCGCCCGCTCATGCGAGCACCCGGAGATCGACCTTACTCGAAATCTCGTGAAACCATAGCAATTACTGCTTCTTTCACTTCTCGAACCCTCGAACCTCACTACAATACCCGGCGAACCTACGGTTTACATCGAACTCGACGGTCCTGGTTGAGGTACATTCATCGATACTTTTTGGGATGAGGCCGAACCCCTCGAGCTCACGACTTTCCTTCATGCAAATAAAGATGTCTTCGCCTAGACGTTCCATGAGATGTCTGGTGTCTACCCTACCATGGCCTGTCATCGACTAGACCTCATCCCTCACTTTATAGTAGTCAAGCAAAAGAAGTACACACTAGCATCACGACTTCGAGAAGCAGTAAACATCGAAGTAGAAAAACTCAAAGCCGCGAGTTTTATCAGAGAGGTCAAGTATGCAGACTAGATCTCGAACATTATTGTTGTCCCCAAAAAGAATGGCAAGATCCGAATCTGCGTCGACTTTGCCGATCTCAACAAGCATACACCAAAGGACCAACTCAAAACTTTTGGTTAAAACCAGGTACCCCTCCTCCCTGAGGACCAACTCAAAACTTCTTTCATTACTGAACAAGGTCTTTACTGCTTTAACGTAATGCCCTTCTGCCTAAAAAATACTGGTGCCACTTATCAACGCTTCGTTACTACCATGTTCAAACCTCTTCTTGGCAAGTCAGTCGAAGTCTATATCAATGACATGATATGCAAGAGCCTCCAAAAATAGACCCATATACAAGACTTAACTAAAGTCTTCTTGATACTTAGATCTTACAACATGAAATTAAACCCTGACAAATGACAGTTTGACATCTCATCCGGCAAGTTCTTAGGCTACCTCATTAGCCAACGAGACACCGAGATCGACCCAACCCAAATACGAGCCCTTATCGATATGCCTTCGCCTCAAACCAAGAAGACGTTTAAAAGGTCGTCGGCAAGATAACTGTGCTGAACCGTTTCATTTCCAAGTCTTCCGACCGCTGTGCTTGGCTTTTCTCCCTCTTACGCGACCAAGGCGTCCACAAAGCCGAAAAGAACAACCCAAAAGTTAATTGGACACCCAATTGCAAGAACGCCTTCCTCGAACTCAAAACTTACCTTGGTTGACCACCTATTATAAGCACCCCCATCGAAGGTGAAACACTCTTCTTATATCTCACAGTAACTGACAATTCTCTTAGTTCAGTTCTTATTCGACTCAAAAGCAGTGTTGAGAAACCAGTATACTTTATCAGTAAAACACTGACACCTGCCGAAACTCAATATACCAGACTTGAACGATTGCTCCTTACACTTGTCTACACCGCTCGAAAGCTCAAACCATACTTCCAAGCTCACCCAATTCGTGTCATTACCAGCTATCCCCTTCAAGAGATCCCTTGCAAAAAGATAAATCCAGACGGGTCCAGCAATGGTCTGTCTACCTAGGTAAACACGACATCACTTTTGAAAAATAGGTATCTCAGAAGGCCAGGCAATCGCTGATTTCCTGGCCGACTTCCTAGTCGAAGACATCGACTGGGAACAACACGAAGATGATCAACCAGAAGACCAGCACGACCCTTCTAACCCTAACACGGGGTGACGTCTCTTCACAGATGGATCTGCTGGACCTAACAGTTTGGGGATCGGTGTTGTTCTCGTAACTCCTTCCAATGACTGTATCGAAAAAGCTATCAAGTTAATTTTTGAATATTCTAACAATGAGGCTGGATATGAAGCACTGATACATGGCCTCGATCTTGCTCTCGAACTCGGCATTCCCAAACTCGTAGTATTTACCAATTCTTAGCTTGTTCAAACTCGGCACTCGGCATTCCCAAACTCGTAGTATTTACCAATTCTTAGCTTGTTCAAAGACAGTACACCGGTGAAAATCAAGCAAACGTCGCATTGCAGAATATGCGGCCCTTGTCCATCAGCGCATGGATCGTTTCCCTTAAAAGTCTTCCATTACACACTACCCTCGAGGCGAGAACAGACACGCTGATGCCCTCGCCTACATAGCAGCCATGTTAGGCCAGTACGAATCTCGAGCACTCTATATCGAAGTACTCGAACGCCCAAGTATAGACCAGATGGAAGTCAATGCCAACAATACTGGGGGAGAGTCACGATCCTGAAGACTGGCGAACACCCTTCTTCGAGTATTTTAATAATTCTACACTACCCGAAGATCCCAAATCCAAACGTTCGCTACTAGAAAATTATCGCAGATACACCATTCTCAAGGGTGGCTTATACGGAAAATCCCCAAACAGCGTCCACCTTCGATGCATCTCCCAAAACAAAGCCATTACCATACTTACTGAACTCCACGATGGTACCTGCGGTGCTCACATTGCTGGCAGATCTATAGCTCTTCGAACTGTGACTCAAGTCTTATTCTGGCCTAATATGAAAAACAAGCTAAAGAATATGCGAAGCACCGCGGCAAATGTCAACGTCACGCCCATGACATCTGAAGCCCTTCCAAGGACCTCCATTGCAGCCAAGTTGCTTGGCCCTTTAAACGATGGGCGATTGATCTAGTGGGCCCTTTTCCCAAAGCTTTGGGTAGACGAGATCATATAATAGTAGCCTCATATTACTTTACTAAATGGGTCGAAGCCGTGCCTTTATGTCGAACCAGAGAAGAAGTCATCAAGTTCTTATGGGAAAATATCATTACACGTTTTGGCTGCCCTCACATTATTCGATGCGACAATGGTCCACCATTTGTGGGGAACAAGGTTCGCAATTTTCTTAAATAGTACAACATCATCATATCTCCATCAACCCCCTACTACCCGCAGGGGAATGGTCAGGTCGAAGCAATCAATAAAACTATAGTTGGCGGTCTTAAGAAGCGGGTCGATAAGAAGAAAGGCCGATGGGTTCAAGAATTATAGCATGTACTCTAGGCCTATTGCACTACACCACGGAAGGCGACGGGTTGCACCCCTTTCCTCCTAGCTTATGGTACCGAAGCTGTCCTGCCCATTCAGTTCGACGTCCCAACACACGACCCTGACCTCCCCGATGAAGATAACGAGTTTGAACTCGGGTGTAATATGTTATGGATTGATAAAACCAGAGACCGAGCCATAGCAAACCTCGGCCGTTATCATCTCTCTCTCCTGAAATCGTACAAAAAAGGGTTCAACCACGTAGTTTTACTATTTGAGAACTCGTACTTCGGCGAGTCACAACTTCTTCGAAGCCTCTGAATGTCGACAAGCTAGCGGAAACTTGGGAAGGACCTTATGTCACATATGACAAAACCGACAAAGGATCCTATTTGCTAATGACAGAAGTTAAGGAGCCTTTACCCAATCCCTGGAACACCATGCAGTTAACCTTATACAACAGGCTGCGGCCACCACCTTGTTCAATACCTCTTTTATATTTTTATCCTCTATAAGCTTCATGTCCTGTCTTCCAGTGAACTTCTTGGACAAACCTAAGTATCATGTCAACCCTTCGACCTGACTGATACTTGGGGGCTACCTCGAAGTTTTTCAAGTTTCCAATTCGAGCAAACCCGTGGGGCATGAATGATCGACAGACCGGACCCTCGGGAATGCATTGGGTACGACCACATTATGTTTTACTTAGGCTCAATCCCGTGGATAGACCCGGGGGTGACCTTCGAAGTTTAGCGAACTCCTTGGACAAACCTAAGTATCATGTCAACCCTTCGACCTGACTGATACTTGGGGGCGACCTCGAAGTTTTTCAAGTTTCCAATTCGGGCAAACCCGAGGGGTATGAATGGTCGACAGATCGGACCCTCGAGAATTCATTGGGGCGACCACATTATGCTTCGCTTAGGCTTAATCCTACAGATAGACCCGGGGGCGACCTTCGAAGTTTAGCAAACTCTTTGGGCAAACCTAAGTATCATGTCAACCCTTTGACTTGACTGATACTTGGGGGTGACCTTAAGTTTTTAAGTTTCCAATTCGAGCAAACCCGACGGGCATGAATGGTCGACAGACCGGACCCTCGGAAATGCATTGGGGTGACCACATTATGCTTCGCTTAGGCTCAATCTCACAGATAGACCGGGGGTGACCTTCAAAGTACAGTAAACTCCTTGGACAGACCTAAGTATCACATCAACCCTCTGACCCGGCTGATACTTGGGGGTGACCTCGAAGTACAGTGAACTCCTTGGTCAAACCTAAGTATCACATCAACCCTCTGACCCGGCTGATACTTGGGGGAGACCTAAAATTTTTTACAATTTCCATTTTGAGCAAACCCGAGGAGCATGAATGGTCGACAGACCAGACCCTCGAGAATTCATTGGGGGCAACCACATAATGTTTCGTTCTCTTCAAGGTTCCAGCTCGAATCCTGCTTCAAGAATTTTATACTTCTAATCACATACACATATGCAAGCATACAGACATTCAAGATCAAAACACAAACATTTAAAGTCAACTGCATACAAACATGAAGCTCAACTTCAAATACGTTAAACATTGTTAGAATACAGCTGATCCAGTACACCCAATTCAGATGCCACATCAATCTAAGTTTAACATCACAACAAGATAAGGAGAGATAGTTTGTTATAGCAAACAGACAACTAAGGCTTACCTTCTACCAATACTCCACTCATACAGGAGTGGCCACACTAACTCCCCTGCAGATTCTTTAACAGTACCACCTCCAGTACCCTCGACATTCGGGTTCACTCCCACAGCATCCGCAACACCATCGCCTACTACACCGCTCATAACAGTACCCAGCACTAGCATTACCCCCTTCAACCACAGAGTCAGCTACACCATCTCCAACACCTTTCGCGGCAGTGGTCACTTTCATGTTTTCTGCCTTAGTAGCATCTTCGGCAACAGTGTCGTCGGTCGACGAAAAGCTCGAAGGTCTCGGGGTTATACCTCAAACTATCTATAAAATTCTTTAGCACCGCGGTCGTCTCACACTCTTAATCATATTGTGCCTGGAAGGTTTCCCTCTGTGCCTCCAATTCCTCCTTTTTTTTATCTAGCTTTGACTCTAGCATTTTTTAAATTTGATCACTATTGGCAACCGCAGCCTCGAGTTCCCTCGCACCTTCGGATCTAATATGCAACTTCTCTCGCTTTAACACATTAACCTCGGTCTCCAGTGACATCGAGGTCCCTCGAGCAAGCTCCAAGTTGTCCCTCGCCTGCTTCAGCTACTTACTCGTTACCTCTGGGCTTTGGCAAATGCTTGGGCCCAAGCATGCATCTGCTAGAATACTCGAATCATCAGTAATTCTCGAAGCATAATGACGTTCTATCAACATTTCCGAGTCTCAGAAAACAGTTACCTAATACAGCGCCTTATTCATCTGTTTCCCTGCCTTATTTGGGTCATTTCCACAGAGGGTCACCATCGACGCAGTCGTTGCTCAAGCTTAATCTTCCAGTTCGGCTTTGCGTCTCGCCTCATCCACATCATCGGCCACCTCCTCACGAGGCCTCTTACACAGCGTAGTTTTCATCAGCTGCACTATCGAAGCTTCTTCGGTGACCTTGTCCTTACCCTTGCTAGCCCGCCTCGATATCTCGGCAACAATCTCAGGCAGACTTGGTTGTATAATTCCTGGCCCTCCCCCCCAATCCCTCGCCACATAGCTCGACTTTCGACTCAACCTTCCTTCTCCATCTCTCCCGCCCTTGTCGAAGTACTTTCTTTTCTTCTTTTCTTTGTTGGTCTAGCAACAACTGGGACGTCTCATAATAGACTGTCTATCTTTTTTGTCTCTTCCTCACAATACCCAACTTACCAAATACCCAATTCACCCACTCCTCGTCATGGTCGATTAGTTCGTTAATATACCTCATCGGATTTGTCAACGACCTTTTACTGGGATCTGCAACATAACAAAAAATAATTTATATGCCTTATTCGATAAACATACCAAATAGCCTTCACCAACTGCTATTGATGTTATATTAGTTGATGTAAGATCAATAACACTCACTAGGACTTCAATATGTTTATCCTCCAAAATTGTACACTGGTGAATACCAAAATAAGAAATTATAAATTATGATCACTATCTTGATAGAACAATTAGAAAAAATACTTTCACACTATATCACTAAAAAGACAATGCGGTGAATATTGAAAACCCCAAATCAACATATTTCCCATTAAACAATACAACTTGCCTAAAAAAACAAAACTCATTGTCTAATTATCAAAAATATACAAACCCAAATGCCCAAAACCCTTTTAATTAGCCTAAAAAACCAAAACTCATTGTTGAAAGTGTAATTATCTCTAAAAAAGTGTTATGATTACGTGGGCTTCATTAATAGAAATTCTATGTAGCTACCAAACGTTGAACAAAGTAGATTACGTAAATAACAATAAATTAAAATAATGACAAACCCACATTTTAGATTAAACAATTTAGGAAAAAACATGATTAACTAGACAATTTCATGAAAATAAATAATACCTATTGTTTGAAAATATGTTTATCACGTTTCAAATGAAAAAAAAAATCAAATCAACCTGAAATTAGGGAGAAGAAACCAGCAAGATTTGGTCATAAATATCAAGGCTTTATAGAGAAAAAAAATATGACGTTTCTTAGTAATCTCTAGAGGTTTCATCTCTCAAAATGACGCCATTAGAGCTCGTCTTCACTTTCACTCAAAACACATCTCCATTCAAGCTTTCTCGAGAACCGGAGAAGAAGAAGAGAATGAGGAGACAAGTAGGCTTTCTCGAGAACCAGAGATGAAGAAGAGAATGAAGACACAAGCACTATTGAGTGGTCCCCATAAGACGTTTGTACCCTTTTAACTTTGTATTCCTATTAACAAATGAATTTTTGCTAAATAATATATTATTATTACTGCTAAATGGTGGGGAGACCGACGAAGCGATGTCCACGACAGTGCCCACCCAGGCCCGGCCATGGGGGTGTGCAACATGTGCGACAGTACAGGGTAAAAAAAAAGGGCCCAAAGAAGAAGAAAAAAAAACCCTATAGCCCAAAGAAAAAATAAAATAAAATAAACCCAACCCAATTAAAATTTGACCACAAAACCAAGCCCATTATTCAACTTACAACTTACAACTTACAACTTACAAGACCCACATTCACAAACCAAATACCCAAACCCAACTTCTCTTAATCTTTTAAGTTAAAAAAACCCATTTTAATTCATTCGCACAGGGCCTTCAAAAAGTCAGGGCCGGCCCTGGGCCCACCGACACTATTAACAAGTCGTATTGTGTTGCAAGGTTTGAGCATAGCATCATACGAGCACCAACAGAGAGATACAAATTTTTTTCCAACCCCTTTGCATCGTCAGAAGAAGCAGTTGATGCTGTTGCACAATTATCGGTGCAACAGGCCTTCCAGTTTCAATCAAACGGACGAGGCTGGTGCTGACTAGATTGATGATTTACAATAACATACACATGTAAATAAGAATCAATCAAAGCTAAAAAACAAAGATACCCATTAACCAAAAACTTCAAATTCACCAATTGGGTATCAAATCATAAGTATTACATTGAAAGAAAAAAAAATGGGTTAGGGAAAAGAAAAGTACTTACAATGAAGGAGATTGATGAAGAACTGGCCAGAAATAGTAACAATTCAAAGCCCAAAGCCATGGGAGCAAACAAGACCCAAAATTGAAGAATCTAAGAGCTTAACTGAGCGATTCTTCTTCTGAGAGACCGAGTGATCCGTCTACAGGTGGCCAAAGAGGTCCTCGGTTATTGTTGGAGTTGATTAGACCTGCTGATTCACCATTATGACCAATACCTATTACTCCTATCTATTCTTCTAGTGTTCCTGATGCGATTTTGACCCTCTCCATTGTTGGTCTCCCAAGCTCTTATCTTAGTTTAATTGTTATGTCTCTTATTCCAGTTTTACCCTTCTTTGCAGTTATACCAACTTAAAACTGTAGGGTCAATTATGGAAATGAACATGAGCAATCACCAGCTGATGTCAGAAAGTCCTTTTCTTGCCATATCTAATGGAAGAAAGGCCTCCTGACGTCGGTCTGATTACACAATTTTGGTAGTCAAATTTGTAATGTTCCTCATGAACTATATTAGAGATAGAAAGAATTATACCTTCTCCAGATGAACAACAATGCGTTGATAAATCTGATTGAACTCCCTCCCACTGATTTTACATATCTTCATCATTTGTCACCCCCGCCCTATGAAACACATCAAACCATAACAATAATATCCATAACATTTTGATTAAATAAGCCAAAACATATATATATATATATATATATATATATATATAAACCAAAACAATAATATGCTCTGATACCAATAAAAAAGATGGATATAATCAAAACGGCTAATTATAACTAAAACAAGTATACTTGAGCTTTAAAACATACAAAACTGTTAACAAAAACTATTCAGATCATAAAAGAACATTGTTGTTCTTTCTACAAGTATGTAGCCAGAGGCTACCCAACTGTTATATGATTACTTCAGATACCGTCTTTCCTCAAGAGGAATACCTAAGTAAGCTGATAGTCAACAATTGTTGGCTAAATCGTCCTTAGGGAGAAACGAGGGTAAGAATATTTCGAATGGAACATACTAATACATTTAGATGATTAAACTAAACATACAGATCTATAAACAAACTATAGAACTTTATTCAGATAAAGTAGTAGTACTTACAGAGGATGGATGAAGATGTATAGTGGATGGAGGTGGTAGCTTACAAACATAAACTTAGAACTTAGTTTATAAACTTAGAAACTGGAAAATTGAAAGCGTACATAGAAATGAGCTCTCTGGCTCCTTATATAGACTAGGACGGATTCCAAATGGTTTGAAGTCCATAATGTTGTCCAGCTTGGAGTTGTCTGGTAGAAGACAAGGTAAGTGGTCTTCGGCTCCCACAAGGTGGTCTTCTGGTTCTACAAAGTGGTTGGTCAGTCCCACAAAGTGGTTTATAGGTCCCACAAAGTGGTTGGTAGGTCCTACAAAGTGGTTGGTCTCACTACTTTTGACTTTTTGAAAGATAAAGTTGGTGGAAGTATACTTAGTGCATTCGGAGCGTGATTTTTTCAGAGAAGTGTTTTGTGGATCCCACAAAGTGGTTGATGGGTCTCACAAAGTGGTTACTTTAGACTTTCGAAAAAATGATGATAATGGAGGTTGCATAGTACGTTCTGGATACGATGCCTTTAGAGAAGTGTTGGGTGGGTCCCTCTTGCATACTGATTACTGAAGTACTATTGTGAATGATCTAGCGCCAACTAAAGCTGTTGTGATGGTAAGGAATGTGTTGTTGGAGTGTCGGTGCCCGTGACTTTGGCTTTTCCCTTTACTGTAGTCTTGAGCTGCTGTTCTTGAACTTCGATCATGGCATCCTAGTAATCTTCCACAGTAGCTTTTGAAGATTTTACAGAGGTCATATCTTCGTCGGCATATGGGTTTTGGCTTTTACCTGGTTGGCAATATTTCTGACTGTAGTTGTCTTCTGGTAAGGTGGACGCCTGTGATGTACTGGTTGCCTGTGATGTTGTGGCTGCTACAAACTGGTCCTTCAAAGTCTATAGGACCTTGACCTGGCATTCTTCTGAGGTTAAATGAGGTTATTGATCTTTAATCGAATCTATTAAAAGCTGGAAGACATTAGTCGAAGAGACTAATGTACCTACTGCTTTCTGATTTTCTATTTTAAAAGATAAAATATACTCTTATGTTGCTTTGTTGACTAATGCAATAACACGTTCAGTTTCAAACCCGTCCCACCATCTATAAAAGAAGGTGCGTTGAAGAATGGGAAGTTTCAGATCATCAAAACATGATTCGATGTCCTATTTCCAAATCCACGTGATCTGGAATTTTGTAAAATACCATACGGTATTTCTGCCGATAGGTGGATTGGTAACAGTTTTTCCTTTGAGCTTTGGATAAAAGTCATACCAAAGGGTAAAGGGATCCTGAAGGGCTTTCGAATGAATATCAAAGTCGGGTCCTATTTTTTCCCACCAATTGAGGAACCAAGTGGGGAAACCGGATCTTTTGATAATATCCGGATTGTGGCAGAAAACCCAAGTATGTTTTCTGACAGTAGTAAAAAGTAAAATGCCAGGCTTGAATATAATCCCAATAATTATATTGCTGACCATTCAGTTTAAGAGACCTAGATTTAGTAGGATCTAAACCCCATTCAGATAGGTGCAGAACTCTAGTAACATAATACTTAGAATGTGTTATAGAACTTTTTAGGTCTTTTGGATTGATATGATGATGTTCAAGTTGAACAGATGCAGAATCTATTAACATGGTCTCATAGACATGCCGATAACGGCCCTCTTGGACCATATAATTATGATTTGCAAAATAATGTTTTTTGAGACCCCAAGCATCTTGATGGAGTTTAAGGTCATCAAAGGAAAGGGTTAACATGCTTTCGGTTACCAATGCTTTCTGGTGGTAAATAATGTCCTGCTTAAAGGCATCTTTAACAGTTTTCTTGGTTTCCTGATTATTGCTGGTAGGCTTCAGATTCTTTTTTCTACTGTTATGATCCCAGCCTTGTTCATGAGGTTTCATGTTTAGCTTTTTCCTTTAGAAATTCTCTGGTAAGAAAATCAGGGAGGGAATTCTGATTGCCTTTAATATACTCAATGGAGAAATCAAAAGCAGATAGTTCAGATTGCCATCTGGTAAATAATTGTTTCGATACAAGGTTTTTAACATCTTTCTGAATGATGTCTTTAGCAGAGCTACAATCAATTCAAAGTAAAAAGGTTTGATTTAATAAATTATCCTAAAATTTTGAAATGGCTTTGATAATAGCAAGCATTTCTTTTGAGTCGTCTTGCATTTTCCAGATGTAAAACGAAGTAATTCTTCTTTCTGTGAAGAAGGATTCCTTTATTTAATATTCTTCCAAAACCTAAATCAAAGGTATCGGTTTCAACAATCTTTGGTCAGTGAGGACTGGCAAGACCTAAGCAAGGAAGTTGTTTAACACATAATTTGATACGAACAGCTTGTGTATGTTCAGAGGTCCAGGGGGTTAAAGTCTTAGTGAGTCTATTGTATAAGATCACGCTATCCTGGGCAAGATTTTAATAGTAGTCTGTAATGTAATTTAGATTGCCAAGAAATCGTTGTAATTGGGTTTTCTCTTTAATTTCATCTGGAAATTTGGAGGCAAACTCAATGCTTCTATCAATAGGAATTATTTGCCCTTTTGAAATGTTATGCCCTAGGAATCTAACTGTTAATTAAAATAGTTTGATTTTAGGGGCAGATAGGACCAAACCATTTCGACGGATAACATCCTTAAGAATTTTAAGGTGTTTAAAGTGCTGATCAAGCGTTGTAGAAAATAAAAGAATATCGTCAATGTAGACAATACAGAAGTTAAAATAGGGCATGAAAATATCATTCATAATATTCTGAAATTCGGATGAGGCATTTTTTAAGCCAAAAGGCATGACATTCTATTCATAATGACCAAATGGAACTATAAATGCAGTTTTATATTTATCATTCTCACTAATCTGGATTTGCTAATATCCTAATTTTAAGTCAAATTTGGAGAAGATATAGCATTATAAAGACGATTTAAAAGGTCTTTTTTATTGGGGATTGGGTAATAAATCGATTTGAGAGAGTCGTTAAGAGGCTTATAGTTGACTACAAGTCTGGGAACACCTCTTTCTTTCTCAGCATTCTTGTTAACATAGAAGGCTGAGCAGCTCCAAGGAGAGTAACTTTTACGGATAAGGTTTTTATCCAAAAGATCCTCGATTTCTTTCTTACATAATATAAGATATTAAGAATTCATCTGACTAGGCCTAGCCTTATTAGGAATTTGGGTTTTTTCATCAAAATTTGGTTTGTATGGTAAAGAAACAACATGTTGCTTTCGGTCCCAGAAAACATTAGGAATATTGCTACAAGCTTCATTAATAATTGCTGCCCCATAGTCTTGATTCTGATTTTGATCTCAAAAGACTGAAGCTTGTGTGAAATGTCCATGACATGACATTCTTTTTGAATGAAATTCAGATGGTTTATTTTAGAATCAATTACAGTTTTAAGTTCATTAATGATCCTGATTTCAGGATCTCTAATAAATTCAAAACTAATTTCTTGGCCTTGATAATTATACCATATCCCTTTCTGATCAACCCTATGTAAAGGCATAAGGAGACTAAGGAAAGGAGTGCCAAGAATGATTTGCTGTTGAAGGTTACGAATCAAAAGAAAGGTAGAAGGAATACAAACACCTTTATTACAGATAAAAGCTTATAAGAGTTTATACCGGATTTGCATCTTGTTACCACTAGTAGAGGTAAGAGATTGGATAGTTTTTTTAATGTAATTGATAGGAACCAATCCTTCTTGTATACCGTTAAGGTCAGCTCCACTATCCACAAGAGCGATGGCATTTTTTATTGTAAATTTATTGTGAATGACAATGGTAACTTGGATATACCATTTCTGAGAAATAACCTTTTGAATAGGATTGAGATGGAGGTTATCGTCTTCTTCAGGATTTAGATAAAAAGGTTTGTCTGATAAAATTTTATGTTTGTCCATATGAAAGAACTGTAAATGATTAATGTTAAAATCCGGTGTTTGTTCAGAGATTTTTAAATTTTAATTTCAGATTTTGAGGTATTGATTTCTATTCGAAGGTTTTGGATAGTAAGAGGTTTTTTAATTTCCATTTGCTGGAGGATCTCCTGGAATTTATAGTCTCTATTAGATATGCCAAAAGGTGGTGGTTCTGTTCCAGACATTTTGATATCCTGGAGCATTTGTTGGAGACAGATACTTAGGACTTTAGTTCGATTGTCCGGATTAGGGATTGTATCCAAAATAGATAGAATTTCACTTTGGGTAGTAGTAAGAGTATTAAGTTGGAAGCTATTTATGTTATTAATGGCCTTCCAATAATACTGAAAAAGGGATTGTGAATATTTATCACAAGGTGGTTATGTAGTGAAAGAATTATTGTGGCCAATTTGATTGACTGATTCGATACGATTAGAAGAATAGTTTGCATAGGCGGGACTGAGTAACAGTTTTCTAAACTGAAATCTGGTACCTACCACACATGGCAGTTCTTACTGTTTTGTGGTATACTGGCTGATTAAGTGTCCTTGTGGGATAAACATGGAATAAATACTGATTGTAGGTTAATTTGAAGCATTGTCATACTGTTTGTTTTTATGCTTTTTACGTTTTCTATGTTTGTGGTAATAAAGAAACTGGTGATAATACTCCTTAATAGCCTGTTATCCTGTTAAATTATGCTTTTTAAGTGGATATTCAGATAATCCATCTATAGTCCATTGATAGATGATTTTCCTATTGTATTAATTTTGATTCAGAAAAGATTCTTCTGTAAATAAAAATTCCTGAGGGTGACTCTCAATGGCTTGGATGCAGTTTTTGGATTTTTCATCAGAAGAGTCATATGTGACTGCTGATGTGGAGTTTCTATTGAGATTGTCATCATTAAACCGTCCACTACTGTCGCCCTGAGGGTCAACAAATTCATGATGTTTAATGATATCATCCTGAAGGTCAATTCTATTGTCCTGAAGGTCAACAGACTCAGAGTCCTGAGAGTCGAAGGGTTGAAGATTATTGATCAAAAGGATAGGTTTAATGTCAGTACTCTACATGCTAGATGTTGTACTAACTATATTCGGTTGGGTAACTGAATTCGTATCAGTTATGAGATTGTTTGAGGGAGCCAAGACTTCTGCTTTAGCCCATGTCTTGGTAAAATCTTCCATATTACTGACAATATATTGAGGACAAGAATACCATGTGGTGAACCAGTCATAAAGGAATATGATCTTTTGGCTTCGTTCCATTTCATGGTAGTAAATGTCTTCAATAAGTTATAACTTTTCTCTTGGAAAAGTTATCCAATACCATTTTCTGAAATCATCATGACTAGAAGTAGTGAATTCGCTACTGATAAACTGACGAATAAGAGAACCAGGGCTAAAATCCATATGTGAAGGATGGATTACATAGATATGTAAATCTCATATAAGAATGTCAATATAGTTACTGCTGGTCTTTTTTCCTGAGCAAGATGTTTAAACAGTGTAATCTTAGTTAAAGGTATCAGTATGGTTACTGCTGGTCTATTTTCCATGACAAAGATGTTTAAATAATATAGTCGTAGTGAAAGAGTTAGGTACACGTCTGTCAACGATTTATCAGCTAAACGTCCACTTTCAGGACAACAACGCCCTACGCAACTTGGGTGACGTACCATACCTATGTCTCACACCAGACTTGACTGAGAAAACATCTCAACCAGATAAAGAAGATAAACAGTAAACATACCTACGTCTCTCACCGGACTAGGTTGAGAAAACATCTTTAACCTAGAAAGAAGATAAACAGTAAACACACCTAGTTCTTATATGATACTTAACATACCTACGCGAGCCAACAAATTAGCAACACATGGCTCTGACACCAATAAAAACACTTTTTAAATCGTCTTTATAATGCTATTATCTTCTCCAAATTTGACTTAAAATTAGGATATTGGCAAATCCAGATTAGTGAGAACGATAAAACAAGTATTGGTGATAAAATTTGCCAATTTCCTTTTTCCCTGTTAAATTTTGCTTTTTATGCTGATAATGAAGCTTGAGGTCATTATAGATACTCAGACCTACCTGGGTACATACACTAATAATATGACCATAGGTATAGCTATGGTAAGGTATAGAATTACCTTATATATATATATATATATATATATTTCGTATCTAGTTTCCCATGTGGAATTTACATAAGACGAATGTCTAGCTTATCCACGCCAACTTGACTTGATCAGTATCAAAACTTTATAACGTCCATAACTGGATGATAGGCCACATTATAATCGATGCCAGATCTTTTAAAGAATCATGGGCAATTAGTCTTGCCTTGATCTAATTATCTCTCCGAGTTAATCATGTTTCCGTACCATTCCCATTTATAACCAACAGGCTCAATGGTATCACTTCACATTATGATAGCAAGCCGAGCTCTGCTTGGATTCCAAACACCCACTATTGCTAATGTACAACAACACACATTCATTTACAATAAGTAGTTTTAAATCCTCATTCTCGATGGCGAGCACAATATCGAATATGAATACCTTATCAACAAATTTCTATTGAACGATCCTACGTTGTGCTATTACAGACTTTTAATAGATTAAGATCTTCTTATTATCATACGTATGCGCCACCCCGGACTTGTCTTGTAATGCATCAACTGGTCGCATAGCTACTATTACCTTATCGATGGGCGGTTCCATCCTTGATCAACTGACTACACTATTAGTCATATTTGTCCCTTATTCTGCAGCTCCCCGTCTCATAATATTTTTTCCAACGGTACTCTGTACTAAGCGCGAGCCTCAGATTCGTTTGCGGTACTAATTCTCCAAAAACGTTGTTACGCTGTGTAGGTATATTACTTGCAGGTACATACACTTACGATACCTCAATAGTGCCTATGAATGTGTCTGACAATTCATTTGTGACCTATTGCAGATTTGTAATCCGTTGAACCTTATTGTCACTTAACTTATGTATAGGGATCTAGATGAAACAACGATAGTGTTTTCCAGCTAATCTTGGAAATATTCTCAACATTGACTGCCATATTTCCCCCCAATATTGGGAATATCGTCTTATCAAAGTGACAATATGTTATGCAGCATATACGTCGCCAGTGGGGCTTCAAATATCTAGTGATAGATATGAATCATAACCCACATAATATCAGGCCAACATTGAGGGTCTCATCTTCATACATTGCGGTGGTGCAATTGGTACCTGTATGAAACATCCAAAAGTTTGTAGATGGGCAACACCGGGCTCCGACTCAGTTACAAGTCGCTTTTGGGAAAAAAATTAATGACTTGTTATGGGACGAACCCTAATTAGTGTTGTGGGAGTAAGAATGCATATCCCAAGCAATATCTAGAAGTTGTGATCGTAATAACAGTTGCCTAACGATTATTCTAAATTGTTTGATTAGGTTCTCCGCCGTAATGGTATGGAGTACTCACGATGCACAATCATCTATCCTATTTAGCGGTAAAATACTCAGCAAAAGCCTGTGAGTCCAACTCCCAAGCCCTCGTCAAGCCGCATCGATCGACTTTGATCGATTAATCCATGAACTGAGTCTACGATCGAATGATCTAAGTGAGAAGTCACGCTAACATTGCATTCTTAGATTTTAATAATAGGCAAACGTAGGACCATATCTAAGATGCGTCGATTATAACCATAAATACTCAAGTGGGCCACTATGTGAATGGATAGGTCCACATGCGTTTGAAGCAAGGGCTGAAGATCCTATAATGTGAGACTTATAAAGAGGAATGAACGAGAACATATTAGAGACATTTTTCCATCTAGAGAACCACCACAACACTATCAATAATACTTACTGTAATTGGTAATCACTCAGTCAATAATATTGTTTCTTGCAAATCCTCAAGAAATGTCATAGTTTTTACCTATTCAAAGGTTTCTACACTATATCTAGGTTTGTCAGTGATTAGTTGTTATTGTCTAGTATTCTGATCATGTCTGGTGTGAGAAACTAAGTTCGAATTTAGGCTCTTGCATTTGGCGCCGTCTGTGGCATGGTATTGTTGGTACATGCATCTTGGTCCCAACAATTCATGTATGCACATTTATTTTATGTTACTTTATTATTCTCTAGGTTAGCCTATTTAAGCTTGGTTGATGTTAGCTTTCATTTGTATTAAACAATAGTCTTTAGCTAATCTATTGTATTCTCTTATAAGTTTTAGTTTATCTTATCAAAGCCTTTAGTTTCATCTTTGAACTTCTCTTCTTCTTCATATTGTAGTTGTCGGTTCTTGGCTAGTGTAACTTCGGTTTACTACCGGTGAAAGGAGAATTTCAGTTATTGTTGTAAGGGCCTGTTCCGAATCTATAGTTCAAGCCTTAGCTTCGACCAACATACATTTACTCGACCTCGTCAACATACGACAATGTGGCACATTTATGGTACATTATGAGGCAGCTGTTACAAATAAGAAAATGCACTCATGCCATTATACAACTGTTACAAAGATGTCTTATAACTATTTTTGTAATGTTCTTCATTAAAAAGAAATAGTGGTCACTAAACGGTCATAATATGAAACCTATAAATAAGAGCAGAGATGAACAAATAAAATACATATTATCTATCTAGAAGTTCTAATCAAAACTACCCAGAATACTTGCTGTAATAAGTAGTCACTCAATCAATAACATCATTGTTTCTAAATCTTCAAGAAAGGTTGTGGTTTTTACCTATTCAAAGGTTTACACGCTAGATCTTATTTGTATTTGTGGTTACTTATTTACTGTATAGTATTTTATTCATCTTGGGTGTGAGAAACTAAGTTTGAGCTCCGAATTTAGGTTCTTACAATTGTGGCTCTTGCTTTCTTTACATGGTATCAAAGCGATAAGGGAATTTACTTGTGGTTGTCAAGTTTCTCTTGGTGAAGGAATTAAGTTAAGGTTTCAAAGATGGAGGGAAACAATGTTTTGGGGTTTGGTTGTTTGTTAACTCAAAAAAATTACAAGATATGGAAAGCATGTATGGAGTCTTACCTTTTGGGTGAGGAACTATGGGAACATGTTGGTGAAGATAGCAAGGTGGTTCCGGTGAATCTTCTGAAGAATGTGAAGGCGTGGAAGACCAAGAATTCCAATGCGGAGTTTGCCTTAAAGCAGTCTATTTCTCACAAGTGGTTTGAGCATATTATTGGTTGCAAGTCAACGAGTGGGATTTGGACAACTCTTTATAGTTTGTTCAATAAGAAAAATGAGGCGGGCCTACAATTGTTAGAAAATGAGTTAGCTACATTAACTCAAGCTAATCTTAGTATTGCTAAGTTCTTCTTAAAGGTGAAGAATCTTTATTCTAAAATTTTAGCTATTGAGAAGGAGGAACTTGTAAGGGCCTGTTCCGAATCTCGAGCTCAAGCCTTAGCTTCGGCCAACATACATTTACTCGACATCGTCAACATACGATAGCGTGACACATTTATGGTACATTATAAGGCAGTTACAAAGAAGAAAAGTCATTCATACCGTTACAAAGACTCATCAAAACTGTTTTGTAACATCCATTATAAAAAGGAGATAATAATAATTAAAACGGTCATAATATGAGACCTATAAATAGGACCAAGAAAGAACAGATTAGGGTCATATTTTTCTATCTAGAATATCTAAGTAACACTACCCAGAATACTTATTGTAATTTGTAGTCGCAAGATCAATAATACTACTCCTTTCAAATCCTCTCAAGAGGTCGTGGCTTTTACCTATTTAAAGATTTCAATGCTAAATCAAGTATTTTTAGTGATTATTGATTATTGTCTAGTGTTTTGCTCATCTTTGGTGTGAGAAACTAAATTCGAGCTCCAAATTTAGGCTTTTAATTTGGCGTCGTCTGTGGGAAACAATAAGATTCGCAACAAGTATCAAATTCAACAGTTTCTAATCAATTTCACGATGGGAAATCCCAGTGAATAAGCTCAACGATCAACCACATTATTAATTAAGCTTTTCACCAGCTTTCATCTAAGCTCTATGTTTGACCTCATACCTCATTATTAAGCTTTTTGTCAGCTCTCAATTCAAGTTTGTTAATAAGATCGTATCCAATAAGGTGCTCGAGGTCGAGGTACTCGAAGCTTTACAGCTTATTATCAAGATCGTATCCAATAAGGTGCTCGAGGTCGGGGTATTCGAGCCAATTCAGATTCATTTTCAAGAAGAATGCTCGAGCACAAAACTTACGCTTATCATCAGATAGAAGTTATTGCCAACTCTTTGTCAAGATCAATGCTCGAGCACATAACCTAAAGCTCGTCACCAGGTCTGGTTCATCCAATCTGACCGAAAGAAGCCATTGATTGCTTCCTACATAAACCAAAGGCATTTGACTCACTCAGTCGAGCTGAGTCATGCTTGAGGTCCCCCACATAAGCCATTGCCAAAGGCATTTGACCCACTCAGTCGAGCTGAGTCATGCTTGAGGTCGACATAGAAGCTACTGCTTGCTTCTTCCAACGTACAAAGCCCAAGTATTGGATTCAGTCAATTGACTTAAATCATACTTGGGGCGAACTCGATCAACATATTACAGGTCAACAATTGGTTAATCCAATTCGACCAACACATTACAAAACAAGCAATTGGTTCATCCAATTCAACCAACACGTTACAGGTCAACAATTGGTTCATCCCATTCGACCAACATATTATAGGTCAACAATTGGTTCATCCGATTAAACCAACGCATTACAAACAAACAATTGGTTCATCCAATTCGACCAACACATTATAGGTCAACAACTGGTTTATCCCATTCGACCAACATATTATAAGTCAACAACTGGTTCATCCAATTTGACCAACATATTATAGGTCAACAATTGGTTCATCCAATTCGACTAACACATGACCTCAAGAAGAAGATATGCAAGTTCTCGGCTAGGATGGCATATTTATGTGTGCCCTATCTTAGGCGCCTGTTGAAATTAAGTCATCGTCCGATCTGCCATATCGGCCTTCAACTCATGTGGAGGTGCATTAAGAGCCCAAACATGTATGACATCTTAGCTGTTAGGGCCTAATATCTCGAAACCCTGTTTTCAGCTTAGAGTCTTAGACAGCCTTACAAGTTATGATCTGAACAATGTGTATTCACCCCTTCGTAGCAATTCGGCACAAGTTTTTCCTACATGAAGTTAAACATGGCCAGAGATTAGCAGTGTTATCTTTTTTGTTAGTCAAAAACTGTATTGCAATTATTTTCCTCTTCTAATATAGCAATCCCGAAAAATACAATTTGCTTTTGATTGCTACACTTGCCGTGTTAAATGGCACGACAATTAACCATGGATGTTGAAGCCATTGCAAGGTACGAATATATGTCCTCCACTGCATTTGCTTACATTTCTTTACTACCATCAGATATTCGCATAGGGAATGTGGTGTGTTTTGTATCTCCTAACACATCAGTAGGAAAACTTGACTCTTAGTTTTTGGCTATATAGTTGCTTGGGGTTTTCAGAAACTGCTTAATGATTTAGGTTTACCGATGTATGTTTTC
Source organism: Kingdonia uniflora (assembly GCA_014058105.1). Classification (NCBI taxonomy): domain Eukaryota; kingdom Viridiplantae; phylum Streptophyta; class Magnoliopsida; order Ranunculales; family Circaeasteraceae; genus Kingdonia; species Kingdonia uniflora. The sequence continues at coordinate 73,312 of JACGCM010001993.1, forward strand.
TCAGTTATATCATGTAAGATATAACATTTTATAAAACACCAGCATTTTCCAGGACCTTGTCATAAAAGGCAATAATCCTAAAACAGTAAAAAGTATAAACTATAGACAGAATGGATAATGCAGTATAAGAAAACACATCCCAAATGAAGGCTCTTCATCGATTTCATAGAGAAGTTAAAAGGTAAACAACATATCAAATCCCACTACAAGAATTATTATAACCAAATAGTGCTACTATAGAGATATTCTTTAGAACTTAACACGTCAAAACGAAGTTCTACGAATTTGCATATGATCCCGTAAGGTCCTAAACAGTTAAGAGGTTACTTCGTATCTTGAAGATTTTCATCAACTTCTGGACCAGCCTCCATTCAGCACTAGAAATCTCAGTCTGCATATTTTCACAAAACATTGCAGTCAGAAGAATTCACTAACTACAATTTTGTTTTTTCTTATTATATTCCTTCCTGTAGAAAAGAGAACCGACAATAGTATATATCAAGATATTACCTTATAATGAGCTTTTAGGACATCTATGGACTCCCTAGTGATGTGACTAACAAGCTTGTCACCAATCTTGGCATGCCTCCCAAACTTACTCTGTTGATCCGCAAAATTGGTGCTTGTTATCTGTAAAATACAAAAAATGGTGAATAATTGTGTTCATCACAATCTACGCATGCCTGAACAACAGTTGGATCTTTAATTGCTGCTCCCTCTTACCTTTATGCCCACCTCATTGCCTTTCGTGGCCACATTAACAGGATTGTGGTTGATTTCAATAGATGCGATTCGACCGATATTGATGAAGTCCTGTGAAGGAATACAAATTGGAGTGCCAACCTGAGATTGAAAATTATAATAATTAGAAACCACAAACGTTCCCAAACTTGTAACCTAATATTAAAAAAAAAAAAAAAAACAACAATTGCTGGGCCCTTCAGAATATTTATGAAAAGTAGGTCTCAGATGATCTTTTGTAAGTCCGCATATTGGAAAAAAAATGAACGGCTAAAGCAGTGGGTAGAGCATCAAATCCCCCAACCGGCTCAGGGTTTATTTTTGAACTGTAGAACTCAAGAGGGTTTAAGATATCTCTCAAACAAAAATCAGCTGGAAACGCAACAGCTTTACACCATCTATAAGTTTAGTAGATGTTAAATAGGGAAGGGCACTGAAGTTATAGCAGGGATTGAAGAGAAAGTGATTGAGCGCTCCTTTGCTTTACATTAAGATGCAAAAACAATTGATGACACATTTGGTTTTTGCTGACAACATCTTAATCTTCATGGTGATCTCATTACAGCTTCTGTACTTGGATAATGTGTTGAACAATTTTCAGACACTGGACTTGAAGTATGTGATCAAATCCAAGGCTTTCTCTGAGTAGAAGAAGGCACAAAAACTGTTATCCGTGGGATGTTGGTTTATAGAAGGAACCTGACTGTCATTTACCTTGATGTATCCTTAATCACTACTAAACTTGAGACATGAGATTGCCAGAAGCTCAATGAATACATCACAAGCAGAACAAGCAGCTGGAAACATAGGCATTTCTCTGCCAGCAGGGATACCCAACCTGTACAATTAATTCTCCGTATCCATGCTTATTAAATGAATATCTTTGATCACTTTCACTTTCTTCTTCATAGCATGAGTAAGAAATGTACTATGGTATGGTGATGAAGATGGTATAAAGGTTGGACCTATTGGTTGGCATGAAATTTGCTGTCCCAAGAATGAAGGGGGGTCTTGAGAACAGATATCTCATAACATTGAAACGAAGATGCTCTCATGGGGCACAAATGAAGGATATCTACTAAATAGGAAAGACTCACGGTGACTTGGGCAAAAGACAATCACTCAAAGGGAATGAATATCTCCGCTCTATTTGGTTTCGTTTGGGGCTCCTGAAAATTCTCCACTCCAAAAATGATATGGTCTTTGGTATCCCATCACAGCTTCCACCTGTCTTTTATAACTCCCTGGATTAAGACCTTTTTATAAGGTCTTGTGGAGACTATCGTCGGATCCTGTTAAGAATATTTCCAAGAAGTATTCTGGAGGAATTACAACTTGGCGATCTAAAAAGTACTTCGAAGAAATTAAATTTGGTAAGTATTCTGATCAAAGCTAATATCTTGGCCACTTGAGAAGAACCAAATTATCAAAGAATTAAACATTTGGCTGCCTAAGAAGAACTTGTTGATCAAAAAAGTGAACAAATGGCCACCTAAAAAGATATTTGAAGAAAGGGAAACTGGAGGTTTTTCGAGTTTAATGTTATCTGAAAATAATTTCGAGAAGGGATCACAAAATGCGGATTCTTCCTGTATGAAGAATTCTTGGGCACCTAAGCAGAACTACAACGGTGAAGAGTTATATACTTGTCCATCTAAGAAATTTAGGGTTGAAGAAATGGATAACTGGCCACTTAAGAAAAAATCTTGGCCCACTTGAGAATAACTACAATGACGAAGAATTGGGCAATTGGCGGCTACCTAAGAAGATCCATCAGGAAATACAGTTTAATAGCTTTTCTGAGTCATTTTGGTCGGAGAACTATTTACACAAGAAATCACAAAACTAGGATTCTTCCTTCAAGAATAAATTTGGTCACTTAAGCTGAACTCCACCATTCAGGAATTGGATGATTGGCCACCTAAGAACTTGAAGGTAGAAGTTCTCAAAACGCCATCTAAGAAGTAAGAAGAAATCTTGGCCACTTGAGAATAACTACAACATTAAAGAATTGAAATGAGACAACTCTAAGCTAAGACTTCTAAGCAATGGTTGTGGTATCAAAATGACTCACTAGAAAAGCGAACTGGAAAGGTTGTCAGGTGGCTACAGTACCGTGGGTTCAACTGGTTATCAGTTTCATTTTAAGAAATCTCAAGAACTGAAGCATACGTCCTAACTTTTAGTTTGAATCCATTGATAAAGGCCATGAGATTCCCCAGAAATCTATTAAGGTTTGCCTCATATAAGTAAACGTTGAGCCATTGAGGGATACACTTCGAATTGTAACCACAGCTTACAGTACTTGATTATCCATTTAGTGGATTCATCTCGAATTAGAGCTTGTTTTTTTTCTTCTGTCAAATAGACCTTGAGGTAAGGGAGGTGTAACCTAATGTCGTGTTTATGCCTAATGAATTCTTCCATCAAAGAAAATGAAAAGAAAAAAAAGAGAGAAGAAATTTCACGTACTAGTTAAATACCAAAGTAGTTGCTCATGGCTCTGTAGGAAAGATTCTTCAAACTATAACCAACTGAGAAAAAGATCAAGCATCTCACAAATGGTCTCTTAGATAATGCATATCTGTAATAGCAAATAATCTCTTTTCTTAAAGGATCCATAGCACCTCAATGAGATTCTTTTGGAGAGGTTCAGACAAGAGCTTTTCTGGAAGAATCCTATAGATGCAACGATCTCTAATATAATTTTGATGGAAAATGAAGAACATTATCATAATGCTTGTTCTCTGGGAGATATTATGGAGGGATCAACTCTATTAGAACTAACCTTGTAAAATAGACGAAAGAATATGGAATGCTTTAAGAAACTATGGAGCTCTCTAGACCTAAAAGTGGCATAAACACTATTGGAACAAATACAGTTCCCCCAAAAGCCAGCATATTTTGCGTGTCCCCTACTGAAAATGCTATGATTTGAGAATAACACAGAAAAAGAAACGAGTTTATGATGTGACATAAAAAAGACATACCTTAGCAACTCCTTCAATAACATCAACCCCAACGACAATCGGGTCTTCTTGCGCAAGATGCATTTTATTTTCAGTACATATGGAAATACAACCTTATCAGCAACTTTTTCCTTCTCTTCTTCCTTGACGCCTTTCATATATACCTTGAATTGATCAGGTAAATGATAAATGATATTATCCTCAAATATCTTCACACCAGTCTCATCTGCATGTTCATAGGCTTCAGCTGTCACTTTTACATCAAATGCTAAGATAGCAGCAAACTCCTTTTTCCCAAGCACTGCACTTGCTTTCACGACATCCTTCTTATGCACAGGACCTATGCTTACATCTCTAACGGGTACGTTAACTGTTAGGCCCTCCAAGATCTCTAGTAATGCCTCCAATGACCCAAGGGTAGATGCATGCACACATACCCCTTCCACATTTCTGTCAATCCTCGTGAATGACTCCTTGCCTTGTGTCACTGATGCTTTTATGAGTTCCAGATTGTCTTCAGGGCCCAACATATAGATCACTCCCTACAATAGCTTGTTCAACACCCTGTAGCATTAAGAATTTTCTTTTTAAGCATTCACTATCTAAATGAATAGACTACCATTTTACGATAGCACGCACATGCACGCACACAGAGATATATGCACACATATATCACTCTTTTTATAGAAAATGTTGGGGATATATTTACAACTTTAAGATGCATTAGGTCAAAGTAAATTACGGAAACTTCACCTGGGCAATGATCCTGATACCCTGTGCCGCCTTGAGCTCTTTGCAATCCTGATAAGAACCCTGAAAACAATAAACTTTGATGAAGTTTGCTTGGTTAAAAATCACGTGAAGCACATCTTGAACCAATTTCTTCGGTTTTATGCTCTTTTCCAATATATAAATTCCATAGAGAACATAGCATTGCTTCTCACAGCAGTCCAAAAACACTAGCATAGCTTTCCACAGCGTTTTTTGAACGCTACTATATGTGATGTGGTTTTTGATAGAGATATTTTTCCAAAATGCCTTCAAAAAATTGAAGGAGAATATTTTCCGACCTTTTCTTTTGTTGCTAATCTCATAAATCTTCATAAACACTTTTTTGATAGGCAACATGCTCAACACAACACACTTTTATGAACATCCAATAAATATATGATATAGGTAGAACAATTGATTCCTTATTCAAATTCAATTATTTGAGTTGACACATGAACCAAAATAATAAGATGTATAAGTTGGACAGATAATGACGAAACGATGTTACTTAAAGCTGTATAATAAGCTTACTTATTTTCAAAAAAACTACTCAAAGAAATTCTCACCTTTATCCGAAGCTCCTTCATTGGGTGAGGGGTGTGTAGAGAACGAATAGTGGTAACAATAGGTCCCTAACAAATATAACAAAGGTAAAAATAATTATGGCTATTAATTACTCCCACTAGGAAAAACTTTTAATGTAAATAAGTAATAGGGCGGCACTCACATTCTCGCCGCAAACAATTATTTGATCTTTCTCGCGAAGCACACCATAACTAATATAACATCAATGGTAGTCCCTAGGCCTTCAATATGTTTAACCTCCAAAACTGTACACTGGGAACACCAAAAACAAGAAATTAGAAATATGATCACTATTTTGATGGAACAATTAGAAAAAATACCTTCACTTCATTGCTAAATGTAAGTTTATCTGGCATAGTCTTCTGCGTCCAATGTGCCAACAAAATAGCAGATCCGGAATGCCTTCACCACTATATATTTGCAACAACAAAAAGAGGTAAAATAATGACCACATTAGATTTAGCTTTTATACTTCACAATATATGAGGTTTAGCTATTGTTGCAAAATTGTTTTTTTATTTTTTAATATGGAGCATTCGAGTAAATTGCCTATAATTGTTTAGATTCGAAAAGAATGGAATGCAAAGAAACTATGGGTGAGAGAAGATGTCAAACGTGAAAGAAACCAAACCCAAAATTGTATCACAGAGAGGCACGGAGAAGGGTTTACAAACAAGAACAGGAAGACAAATTAATTGGTTTATCAGTTCATTGAACAAACTCGACAAGCAGTTATTATATTTGGCATTCGGACAATCGAAGAATATATTCAACTATTATGGAATTTTATTTTTATTTATTTTTTTAATTTTGGTGAATTTGTGTCTGGAATTCTGGGGTTAAGCCCATGATGCATAATTGCACTTGTTGGGATGATACTGAATGTCTGCCTCATTTCTTTATTCTTGTAATACAATTCGGTATGAGACCCTGCTCCTTGAACTCAGTGACAATCTGAAAAAAAAAATTACGTAACCAAACTAACCAAGTGAAAAACACCAACTAAATGACGCTACAAAGTATGTAAGTATGTAAGAGTTACATTCTAGAATACCTGCATAAGCCTAATCTTGAAATCATTGTGTACATCTTTAGACTGCTGCTGCATAGCTTAACAATAGGTGCATTTGGGCAAGTCTTCCATCCATAGAGTCTATCTACCTTCAAAGTTCAAAATATCAGGTAACTCATAATTAGAACGGAAAAAAAAAATATATTATAAGTAGTTCATACACTATGTATAACTAATAGTATGAGCTACCTTATTTAAGCAATTATAAACTCCGTTTTCCGCGTTTTCAAGAGATTTAAAGACTCGATTGTCTTGGTTTCAATCCGTGCACTATATCAACAACAAAATCGCTAATCACATAAACCTGAACCTCTTGACCGCAAGTTCCCAAACTGTTCGTGTCCTGGAGTATCAATGACCAGAAGACAGGGACTTGTAACTTTGCATCGGATTTTAGCTCCTTAGCCCTCTCCTTTATGTTCTCAGAAGAATATAAGTTCCCCAATTTGTGTGTGATACCCCAGCTCTCCTTCCTGAATGTTAGTACCTCTAATGCAATCCAAAAGCTTGGTTTTACCACTGTCAACATGACCCATAACACAACAATTGGAGAACGGAGATTACCATCGTTCTTCTGAAAGTAAGTATCCGTGGTTCTGCTTTTGTCGATAATTCCTCACATTGTGATTATTGGAAGGAATTACTCTCTTGACCTCTTTCTTTGCCACGGGTACTATGACAGGCTCAGTTACTACCTCGTCAGTTACAGATTCTGAATTATCTTCAAACTCAACTTTATCAACTACAACTGACTATTTTTCACTCTCCTCACTTCTTCAGATGAGACCATTTGCTTAGCAACAACCTAAACAAGTCTCGCCATTATCCTCCTTCTCTTTCTCCTCAAAACTCAATCAAATCCATCAATTATTTGGTTCAAACTCAATTTGAAGATTAGGGCTTTGCTCCATTGAAGCTTCTCTCAAGCCCTATCTGTAGTGGAAACCAATCAAATCACCAAGAAATCGAAAATGGAGGACAAAGAGGCGGATCACTTCGATGATGAAACAGAGACGATTGAGAGAACAATAACCGATCGTAATCGGGAGGAATCTGAGACGGATTTGTGTTGGCTCATATTCTAACTGATTCAAAATTAGGGTTTTGTTTTCAATTTGGGGAAGAACTGAGATTTGAAATGAAGGCAAAATCTATTGAACTAGAGAGAGAGAGAATTGTTTGGGATCCATATTTAAAGAAGAGAGCTAACTTCCCGCGAAATTTAACCCTAATTTTATATATCAATTATATTTATTTTATTTTTATTTTTAACACGATAAATAAATAAATCAAAGCTAGGCCCCAAAAGGCAATACAAAAATAGCCGAGTTAACGAGGTCCAAGGCCCCGCTGGGCTCAAAGAGAAAAAAGCTGGGGAACAGGTCCCAGGCTGCTAAAGCGTGCTCCTCAAGATTGAAACATCTATTTATAAACTGAAATGAAACTCGTGTGAAAACGGGCAGCGAGAAACAACATCTCTAGAGTAAGGGTGAGGGTTCCCCAAGAAAGGTCAGTGGATCCTGTCTCGAAAGCACACGAGGCGCCGACAATCTGTGAGAACCATCACTCTCTCCGTGCCCCTCCCCAGAGCGGCCTCCATGCCTCTAATCACTGCAACAGCTCTGCTCTTCGGAGTCTGCTGCCCTGGAGGAGTCGTAACCTGCACCCAAAATGCAAAGATAATGAGAATTGAGGACAAAGTCCGAGCCCCCTAGCGAGTTTTTTTTGGCTAGGCCCCGTCAACCAGAATAAAAAATCACCCTTCTCCGGGCAGGGAGGAGGGTAGGTAATCCCGGGCCTGACCGTAGAGGAATAGGAGTGAACGGGGGGGGGGGGGGGGTGTAGTAATTGTTGCCCTGTTCACAGAAACAACTGGATTAGATTTCACCTTAAGATCATATCATTTCTGCATCCAGAGATAACATACAAAACATAGCTGATATTTCCCCACTTTGAGGGGTCCGGGGCCGCCATTCCCTGTCTGGCAATCTGGTGAATGATGCCAATCAGGGAGTCGGAGTAGGGCCCTAAATCAAAAATTTAGAGAGGGGTCGAACGCATACAGAAATCGTGCACTTTCTTACAAAAGAAGAGGGCATGTGTTGTGGTCTCATCTTCTTCACCGCATCGAGGGCACAAAGTGACAGAGTCAGCGTCCGATGCCAGAGATTATGATTGGTGGGGATACCATTTGTATGGCTATCATGAGGAATAGTTGAATTCGAAAAGGGACCTCCTCTTCCAAACGGCTGACCAGTTAGTTGAGTTGCCAAAACCTTGCCTGTTATCCGATTTGTGCTTCAAGTCCTCCTGGTTGGAGGAGAGGTAGGCCGATTGCACCGTAAGGATACCGTTCTAAGCGTTTCTCCACCTGAGGGGGTTTTTGGCCGGATATTTGCTGAGCGGGATACTCATAAATGATTTTGCTACTTCAGGATGAAATAGAGTCGTATAAGTGTATCTTTCCAGATACACTGAGTAGGACAAATAAGATTCGAAACTTTTGTGTTCGTGCGGTGGGCAGGGGCGGCCCCTGAGGACGTCCGAGGGGGATACCCGGTATCCAGGGCTCAAGCAGTTGTCGACGCTCTCACCATCCCCAATATGCCAAATGAGCTCCGACTAGATGCTATTCCTAGCATTTAAGAACCCTTCCAGATCCAAGAATCGGTGGCTTTGGGAGTGGAGAGCATAGGAGAGGACTTTGGGAGAGTAGCGTTTAATCAGATGTGAGCCCAAATTTATCGGGCTCTTTGAGACCCTCCAGAAGAGCTTGGCAAGTAGGGCTTGATTATGGGCGAGGGAAGTCCTGATGCCCAGCCCTCCTTTATCTTTGGGGCGACAAATGTTCTTCCAGCTAATGAAGTGAGTCTTGTTCGCCCAGCACTGATGGTACCCCACATGAATCTAGCATTGATGGAGTCAGCTTCTTACACGTCTTGATAGGAAAGGGGAATACAGACATATAGAACGAGGGAATTGCTGAGTTAACAACTTTTTATAAGGGTAATTATACCCGCTTGAGAGAGGCTTTTAGCTTCCAACCCTCAATACGCTTCGAGACTCTAGCTATAATATCTTGGAAGTTAAGAGTCTTTTGCGGTTAAAAGTGAGAGGGGCTCCAAGGTATTTGTCACCTCCCGTGTCCCGCTTGATGTGGAGCATGCATTGAATAAGCCTGTGATACCGATGATGGCCATTCTTATTGAACAGGATACAGGATTTTTCCAGATTGATCTCCTGACCAAACACTTTTAAAGGAGTCCAGGGCATCTTTGAGAGTGCCCACTCCTCTATGGTAGCTTTGCAGAAAATGAAACAGTCATCAGCAAAGAGGAGGTGGGAGACCGAAGTGTTACCCCTAGCAGTCTTGATACATGAAGAGCCCATTTACTCTCTGCTTTGAGGATGATATGTGAGAGAACCTCCGTACAAATGAGAAAAAGGAAAGGGGAGAGGGGGGTCGACTTGTCAGAGTCCTCGCTCCGATTTAAGGAAACCATAAGGAGAGCCATTAATATTAAAGGAGAGGGCAGTAGTAGTAGTGGAAATGCATGATGGATCCAAGTACACCATTTCCCACAAAACCCCATAGCTTTCATGGTGTCCCCCAGGAAGCTCTACTCCACTCTATTGAAAGCTTTGCTAAGGTCAAGAATCACTGCCATGCTTCTGGAAGCTCCTTTTTTTTTGCCAGAGATCTGAGGATCTTGGGCTAGATAATATTATCAAAGATTTGGCAGCCAGAGACAAAGGCATTCTGAGTGGGAAAAATGAGCTTATGAAGAGAGAGGGCTTCAGTCTACCGACAATAATTTTGGTTATGATCTTGAATTGACATTACAGAGGTTGATGGGGCGTAAGTGAGCCGGGCTGTCGGGTTCTTGAGCTAAGGGATCAGGGTGATGTTGGTATGGTTAAATTGTCAAGCAGGTGGTTCGATTGGAAAAAGTTGTATGGCTTGATAGAGATCCTCTTTGACGATGTCCCAAGATTTTTGGTAGATAGGGGCGTAAAACTGTCCCGGTCACAGGGATTTTTTGGGGTTCATAGAAAAAAATGGCTTCTTAATCTCTTCCATGGTAGGGATCTTGATCAGGTTATTGTTGTCGTTGGTGTAACAATCATCTCCATAACCTGGAGGTCTCAATCTTAGTGGGAGGGGAGGAGGATTGGAATAGGCTTTTATAGAAGTTAAGAAAAAACATCTCTAATATCCTTTCTATCATGCGCCAGGATCCATCTTCTTATGAATATTTTGGATATTGTTTTGTCTACGCCTGGAAATGGTCACCATGTGAAAGAAACTGGTGTTACAATCTCCATCTTTAAGCCAGAGCTCTCTGGATTATCTTCCACAAAGTCTCTTCTTGGGTGAGAATGGATTCCAGCTTAGCTTGAAGAGCACTTCTGCCAAGGCATTCTGATCCGTAGTAGGCTCAAATTGAAGCTTGCCAATATTATCTTGAATTTGTTGGCCAACCCAATTGGGCATTGAAGACCTCTCTGTTCCAGCTTTGCAACTCGCGCTTGGTGTGTCTCAATTTTTACACAGCGGAGCGGGTGGGAGCCAGTCTTATCAACCTCCCAAGCTTTCTTGATGACCGGATGGTAGTCGGTGTGGTCGGGCCGGAAGGAGAGAAAATAAAATTACTTGGGGAGTTGATGGGTGAGAGGGGCAGTGTTAAGAGGGATAGACCATGATTCGACCTAATAATAGGGAGGTTTTTAATAGTCGCCTCAGGAAAGCTGGTTCTCCAGGGCCCTGAGGCAAGACCTCGATCCAGTCTGAGCTTGGTCAACTCCTTCCCTTTTTTTGTTAGACCAGGTGAAAGGAACACCAAAGAAGCCCGGTCAATCATATTGAGTTGAACATAAAGTCCTACAGAGGGTTAGGGAAGGAACAATCGAGGGGATTTTCCAAAAAAAATCTTCCTTATAAACAATGCAGTTCAGATCGCCAATAATGAGCCAGGGGATAGGAATACGGGTGGCCATCAGGGAAATAGCCTTCTTAAGGGATGCGGTTATGAGCTTCGGGAGGACCATACGTGAAGGAGCACATCCATTGAAACGGCGGGGACTCTGGGGAAGGATTGTGCCCTGGAGAGGAAATAAGAGCGTCAATGCCTCTGGGGGAGGAAGCGAGAATGTGCATCTCGATGTCTTTATTCAAAGCCAGCCAGAGGCCTCCTCATTTGGTAGTCACCGCTTCCATATGGGAATGATCGAAACCCAGCTTGGCAAACTTTCTGAAGGAAGCGGGGTCAGAAAGTTTTGGTTTCAGAAAGGAACAGAACATCGGGGTGTGCTTACTTTGGATATTAAGGAGCTCCCTACGGGTGGCGGCTTGCCGCTCCCCCTGCAGTTCCATGAGAGAATAATCATTTCCACAGAGGGCCGGTGTCGGGCCTGCTTCCAGATGTTTTGGAGTATTTAGGGTTCAGAAAGTGCTGGTGGGGGTGGAGGGACGAGGGAGGTATTTAGGGGAAACCGAGTGGTCTTAAAGGATTCTTTCCTCCTTTTCCTGCCCGTGATTATGGCAGTCACCAAACGAGAATAGACTGTAGGGGCGGAACGGAGATGAGTTTCGGGCTGAAGCGCAGAAAAATCGTTGGTTAGCTTTAGATTCCTCCCAACCCACGTTGTCATCTTAGGGGGCTACCAGCCTTGCCCATTCTAGTTTTTCAGGGTGGACCAGGCCGCCTTAATCCAACGATGTAGGTTGGTACGAGAGTCATGCCATCCTGGCTCCTTCATCGTCAGGGCCAGTATTCCAATAATCCTTTCCGGCAGGCTGGGTGCTTTAGTATTCAGAGGCTTACGTCTATAAAGGTCCTAAGATTCTCCTTGTAAAATCCACCTTGTTTTGTCTAAAGCCTGGGGTCTTCCCCGGTCAAGTCGGAGGTACAGGTTGTAGAAAATAGGAAAGGAAAAACCGAGCTAACAGGTAAACAAATTTAAACAAGATTTATTATTGAAGGAATGTAAATTATGTGGGAAAGGAATAATAAGTACCTTGGCTGACTGAGAATTGCCTGTACCTCCTTTGTATCTGGAGAGCCTGTGTGAAGTCATTTTCTATTGTTCTAGTTCCAGTGTGCTCCAGCTCTGCTGGCAGACCAATCACCAAAAACATCTTTGTGAGTTGGTATCACCCAACCCGTGTGATATGAGGTTGAATACCAAATTTCTAGCGGGGTAGGAGTTGTAGAAGGGGAGGCCGAAGTTGCTGCAAGACTAAGTGTGTTGGAGGTCGGAATGTTCGGTGGGCTTTGAGTCGGGCGGAACGAAAGAGGTAATAAGTGTAGGGGTCGGTCTTTGTCTGAGACTTGGGTCCATAGGGTTTCTTTTTAGAGGACAAAAAATGGTATATGCTGTGTGGGGATGTGATGTGGTGCAGTAACTAGTTTAAAGCTAGGCCCACCATCGAGCTCGGACTGGGTACGGAGTCTCTCCTCGAAAATCTGTTTGGAAAGGGGTCGGTGTTGGGCCTCAATACTGTTGTTCGGCCTTTCGTTCCCTTGCTAAGGACTGCCTCGATATAAGCTGAGTGGTCTCTCTATAAACAAATCCTTTGGATGAAAATTTGGAATGAAACCAGCTCATAATGCATACGTTGTAAGATTGTCATGTGGACCCCAAGTTACCACATCAAGGCTGATGTGAGAGATTGCTAGCCGAAAAAATTGGTCGAGAAGCTTTGTGATGTGATGTGGTAGACCCCATGGCCAGGCAGTCATGTCGTTACTGCCGTTGTTGCCGCCCTGAAGACTTTCTTCAAGAAATCTTGATGAGATGGTGTGGACCTCCCCTTGCAATGATTTGAAGTATGGTTGAATGGGACCCATTGGCTTTTTTTCTTTTGTTGGCCCGTGTACGCATCAAAATTGATTATACTCGTTGTGCCGGTCCCACCATATTCTGAGTCAGTCGGCATGAAGCCATTTGGTCGGCGCCCATGCCTAATTCGAAAAAATTCTCACTGTAATAGCTCGGTTTTTGCTTCGGTTGAATTACCGTTCTGCTCTGAAACTGTTGATGCCAATCTGAAACAAGGAGATGGTCGTTTGTCGTGTTCCACGGGGTGTGATGATGAGAGTAATGAGTTGGTTCTGTGACAAACGGCCGTAACTCCGCTCCCATAAGTGTTAGTGCTCTTTCGCTCTGATTTATCCGTCGGATCGGTGTGTTTCCTAATCTCTGTTGTTGTTCTGGTGAATTCGGATCATGATATTTGTGTTGTTTGTGAGGGGGGGAGGAGTTGTGGGCTGTATAAAAGTTCTTGAAGTGAG